>PISX010018543.1:0-40253 GCA_004024625.1 Mellivora capensis
AAAAAAAAAAAAAAAAAGAAGAAGAACTAATTCAAATATTTTAAGAAAATAAAATGGACAAAGTAACTTTTCCCTGGACTCAAAGAGGAATTTAGTAAATTGGAAGCTAACACTAAGGAACTTATTTGGAATCTCCTGTTGAGAAACATTTATTTTAAGAGACATGGAAGATAGATTAAGAAGTTCCACCAGGTATTCAAAACCATTATCAGGATAAGATAAGGAAGAGGATGGAAGAAACACAGTATGTCAGGAGATAATTGAAAAGAATGTTTCAGAATTAAGAATGTCAAGTGTTTGTAGAATTAAAGTGTACTTGGAATTTTGATCAGAATGCATTAAAAATATATATTTTGGCATGAAGCTGATAAATATTATGCAAAAGGAAAAGTCTAAATAGCTTTCAGAGAGAAAAAAGTAACATTCTTGTCATTAAAAGCAATGGACATTCAAGGCAACTAAAAACAAAACAAAACAAAAAATCTGCCAATATAGGTTTTTAACCCCAGGCAAATTTCCATCCAGGGAAGGGAGTAAAATACAAGTATTTTTAAGATGCAAAGAACTGGTAGCAGGCTGAGACTACACTGGGGAGCAAGAGATCAGCTAGATAGCTTATCAAACCATTGCAAACACCTACAAATCCAACGGGAGATCGAAGAGAGGAAGAACAGCAATTCTGGAAACAGAAAATCAACCACTTTCTGAAAGGTTGGACCGGCGGAGAAGTGAATCAAAAGTGACGGGAGGATAGACCGCAGGGGAGTGGCCGGCTCCCAGCAAGCGGCGGAGCAACGGAGCACTAAATCGGGACTTTTAAAAGTCTGCTCCATGGAGGGACATCGCTCCAGAGGCTAAACTGGGGTGAAGCCCAGGCGGGGTCAGCGTGGCCTCAGGCCCCACAGGGTCACAGAAGGATTGGGGGTGTCTGAGTGTCGCAGAGCTTGCGCGTTGGTATTGGAGCGGGGAAGCCGGCTACAGAGACAGAGCGGAGGAGTGAGCTCTCAGTTCGGGGTTACCTTGAACCAGTTGCAGGCTGGGTGAGCTCGGAGCACAGCCGGAGGCCAGGGAGACAGGAGTGATTAGGGCTTTTCTCTGGGGGCGCACTGAGGAGTGGGGCCCCGAACTCTCAGCTTCTCTGGGCCGGAGATTGGGAAGCCACCATTTTCATTCCCATCCTCCGGAACTCTACGGAAAGCGAAAGCATTCAGGGATCAAAAGCTCCCAAAAGCGAAACCACGTGGATTACTTAGTGCGGCCCCTGGTAAGGGCGGTGCAGCTCTGCCTCGGGCAAAGACACTTGAGAATCACTACAACAGGCCCCACCCCCAGAAGATCAACAAGAAATCCAGGCAAGACCAAGTTCACTTAATAAGGAGACCACGGAATTCCACAGGAAGAGAAAGCAAAGTGCGGAATTCATGGCTTTCTCCCAATGATTCTTTAGTCTTACACTTAATTTAATTTTTTCTTTAATTTTCTTTTCTTTTTTCTTTTTCTCCTAATTTTTTTTAACTTTTACCCTTTTATTTTTTAACATTTTAAAACTAGTTTATCTTAACAATACATTTCCAAAAAAATAATAATCTTTTCTGAACCTTCATTATTATAGACATATTTTATCCTTCATGGTATTTAACTTTATTTTCTGTATTCACATAAGGGTTTTTTCTTCTAAAAAAATTTGGGGGACAACTTCCTCTAGTAGATCAAAATATACACTAAATCTAGCTTCGGGCTTGTTCTAGTCTCCAGCCTGAGCAAATTCTCTCCAGTTTCTTTTTCTTTATTCTCCCAACCAACTTACTTTATCAACTCCTTTTTTTAGAAATTAAAAAAAAATTGTTTTTCATCTTTATAGGCATATTCCATCCCTTCATTGTGTTTACCCTTATATACATTTTTCATTCTTTAAAATTTTGGGAGGCAGTTTCTTCTAAGAGACCAAAATACCCCACAATTAAGTAGGTGACCCTGTTCTAGTCACCAGTATAGTATATATATATTTTTTCTTTTTTATATTTTTTCTTTATTTGTTTTCTTTTTTTAATATTTTTTTCTGAGCTTCTTTTTAGAAGTTCAGATCCCACGATTTGGGGTCTCTTCTGACATGGTTAAAGCGCATTTTCCTGGGGTCTTTGCCACCCTTTTAGTATTTTATTTGCTCCTTCATATACTCTTATCTGGAAAAAATGACAAGGAGGAAAAACTCACCACAAAAAAAAAGAACAAGAGGCAGTACCGAAGGCTAGGGACCTAATCAATACAGACATTGGGAATATGTCAGATCTAGGATTCAGAATGACAATTCTCAAGGTTCTAGCCAGGCTCGAAAAAGGCATGGAAGATATTTGAAAACTCTCTTTGGAGATATAAAAGCCCTTTCTGGAGAAATAAAAGAACTAAAATCTAACCAAGTTGAAATAAAAAAAGCTATTAATGAGGTGCAATAAAAAATGGAGGCTCTTACTGCTAGGATAAATGAGGCAGAAGAAAGATTTAGTGATACAGAAGACCAAATGACAGAGAATAAAGAAGCTGAGCAAAAGAGGGACAAACAGCTACTGGACCACGAGGGGAGAATTCAAGAGATAAATGACACCATAAGACAAAACAACATTAGAATAATTGGGATTCCAGAAGAAGAAGAAAGAGAGAGGGGAGCAGAAGGTATATTGGAGAGAATTATTGTAGAGAATTTCCCTAATATGGCAAAGGGAACAAACATCAAAATCCAGGAGGTGCAGAGAACCCCCCTCAAAATCAACAAGAATAGGTCCACACCCTGTCACCTAATAGTAAAATTTACAAGTCTTAGCGACAAAGAGAAAATCCTGAAAGCATCCCGGGAAAAGAAGTCTGTAACATACAATGGTAAAAATATTAGATTGGCAGCAGACTTGTCTACAGAGACCTGGCAGGCCAGAAAGAACTGGCATGATATATTCTGAGCACTGAACCAGACAAGGACCCCATCAAAAAAGAGAATTACAGACCAATATCCTTGATGAACACAGATGCAAAAATTCTCACCAAAATACTAGCCAATAGGATTCAACAGTACATTAAAAGGATTATTCACCACGACCAAGTGGGATTTATTCCAGGGCTGCAAGGTTGGTTCAACATCCGCAAACCAATCAATGTGATACCACACATTAATAAAAGAAAGAACAAGAACCATATGATATGATCCTCTCAATAGATGCTGAAAAAGCATTTGACAAAGTACAGCATCCCTTCCTGATCAAAACTCTTCAAAGTGTAGGGATAGAGGGCACATACCTCAATATTATCAAAGCCATCTATGAAAAACCCACCGCAAATATCATTCTCAATGGAGAAAAACAGAAATCTTTTCCGCTAAGGTCAGGAACATGGCAGGGATGTCTGTTATCACCACTGCTATTCAACATAGTACTAGAAGTCCTAGCCTCAGCAATCAGACAACAAAAAGAAATTAAAGGCATCCAAATCGGCAAAGAAGAAATCAAACTATCACTCTTTGCAGATGATATGATACTATTTGTGGAAAACCCAAAAGACTCCACTCCAAAACTGCTAGAACTTGTACAGGAATTTAGTAAAGTGTCAGGATATAAAATCAATGCACAGAAATCAGTTGCATTTCTCTACACCAACAAGAAGACAGAAGAAAGAGAAATTAAGGAGTCATTCCCTTTACAACTGCACCTAAAACTATAAGATACCTAGGAATAAACCTAACTAATGAGGCAAAGAATCTATACTCAGAAAACTATAAAGTACTCATGAAAGAAATTGAGGAAGACACATGGAAATGGAAAAATGTTCAATGCTCCTGGATTGGAAGAACAAATATTGTGAAAATGTCTATGCTACCTAAATCAATCTACACATTTAATGCACTCCCTATCAAAATCCCTTCCATTTTTTCCAAAGAAATGGAACAAATAATCCTAAGATTTAAATGGAACCAGAAAAGACCTCAAATAGCCAAAGGAATATTGAAAAAGAAATCCAAAGTTGGTGGCATCACAATTCCGGACTTCAAGCTCTATTACAAAGCTGTCATCATCAAGACAGTATGGTACTGGCACAAGAACAGACACATAGATCAATGGAACAGAATAGAGAGCCCAGAAATAGACCCTCAACTCTATGGTCAACTAAACCTTGACAAAGCAGGAAGGAATGTCCAATGGAAAAAAGACAGTCTGTTCAACAATGGTGTTGGGAAAACTGGACAGCCACATGCAGAAACATGAAATTGGACCATTTCCTTATACCACACACAAAAATAGACTCAAAACGGACAAAGGACCTCAATGTGAGAAAGGAATCCATCAAAATCCTTGAGGAGAACACAGGCAGCAACCTCGTTGACCTCAGCCACAGCAACGTCTTCCTGGGGACATCACCAAAGGCCCAGGGGACCAAGGGCAAAAATGAACTATTGGGATTTCATCAAGATCAAAATCTTTTGCACAGCAAAGGAAACAGTTAACAAAACCAAAAGACAATTGACAGAATGGGAGAAGATAATTGCAAACGACATATCAGATAAAGGGCTAGTATCCAAAATCTATAAAGAGCTTAGCAAATCTACACCCAAAGAACAAATAACCCAATCAAGAAATGGGCAGAGGATATGAACAGACATTTCTGCAAAGAAGACATCCAGATGGCCAACAGACACATGTAAAAGTGCTCCACATCACTCAGCATCAGGAAAATACAAATCAAAACCACAATGAGATACCACCTCACACCAGTCAGAATGGCTAAAATTAATAAGTCAGGAAATGACAGATGCTGGTGAGGATGCGGAGAAAGGGGAACCCTCCTACACTGTTGGTGGGAATGCAAGCTGGTGCAACCACTCTGGAAAACAGCATGGAGGTTCCTCAAAAAGTTGAAAATAGAACTACCCTATGACCCAGCAATTGCACTACTGGGTATTTACCCTAAAGATACAAATGTAGTGATCCGAAGGGGCACATGCACCTGAATGTTTATAGCAGCAATGTCCACAATAGCCAAACTATGGAAAGAACCTAGATGTCCATCAACAGATGAATGGATAAAGAAGAAGTGGTATATATATACAATGGAATACTATGCAGCCATCAAAAGAAATGAAATCTTGCCATTTGCAACGACGTAGATGGAACTAGAGGGTATTATGCTTAGCGAAATAAGTCAATCAGCGAAAGACAACTATCATCTGATCTCCCTGATATGAGGAAGTGCAGATGCAATGTGGGGGCTTTGGGGGGTAGGAAAAGAATAAATGAAACAAGATGGGATCGGGAGGGAGACAAACCATAAGTGACTCTTAATCTCACAAAACAAACTGAGGGTTGCTGGTGGGAGGGGGGTCGGGAGAGGGGGTTGGGGTTATGGACATTGGGGATGGTATGTGCTATGGTGAGTGCTGTGAAGTGTGTAAACCTGGAGATTCACAGACCTGTACCCCTGGGGATAAAAGTACATTATATGTTTATAAAAAAATAAAAAATTTAATTAAAAAAAAGCACAACTCTAGAATAGATTGGATGACAACAGCATGTTTTTTAACTACTTGACATTTTAAGCAGATATTTGTGTATTTAAAGTAGTACTGGAGGGGTACCTTGGTGGCTTGTGGGTTAAGGCCTCTGCCTTCTGCTAGGGTCATGATCCCAGGGTCCTGGGATCGAGCCCGCATTGGGTTCCCCGCCCCCCTCTGCCTGCCCCTCTGCCTATTTGTGGTATCTGTCTGTCAATAAATAAATAAAATCTTAAAAAAAAAAGTAGTACTGAAGATAGCACTTTGGATATCTTGTAATGTGATTTAATGTTCTCCTTTATGTGATAAAATTCAAACTAGTTGTTTTACAACTATGTTGTATACCTAGCTAAACTTGACATAGTTTGTTACCACCATTGTATTATTTTTTTGCAAGGTTATTTTGTCCTGAAATTAGATGTTAATTTTTTCTGCAATTCCTTTTGCTTCATGATTTAATGAAAGCCATGCCTCATTGCATTAAGTGAAATAAGGCACGGGATAAAATAGAACATTGCTATTAACCTCTAACATTAGTGTGTAGGGAGGCAGAGACAAGTTTAATAACTCAGAGATAAAATACTCAGTGTAATTACCAAAGCCTGCTTTACCCTGGCACATTAATATAGGGTAATAAACTTGAGTCTAGTTTCAAAGAGGAATGAAATCATCATCAATGATCAATTTTATCCATTTTATGGCTTATGAAGTGATTGGTCTTTTAAAATGGGGTCATCACCTGATGTTTGACTTTTGTAAAATGATGCAGTGTTTTATTTTATTGCTATTTAAAGCAGATTTAGATGTCTGTCCAACATTGCATGAAATTTGGGATATACAAACTTAAATAAGCATTTATTTTTTGAAAGAGTCTGCTTTCTATTTAAGTCCATCTCATGCCAAACATTATTTCTTGTTATATTATACATTTATATATGAAATATATAGGTGAAGGGAAGGTCAGCAGTAAAACTCCTATACTGTAGATTGTGTATAAAAGGTGATATGCCAGAATCTATTTTTAATTGTTTAATATATCCATGTTTTATATACGCCTAAAAAGTATTTTGTGACAAAATTAGTTTTGCTGTTAAGAAGATATGAAAAATTTGTTTTCTCTTTCTCTCTTCTCCCCAAATTTGTTTGCCTGTTTACACCTCCTTAGTTCATACAATTTTGAGTGTTTCTCTGTAAAGAATTTAAATTATGTTTGAAATACATATGAATTCAAATAAGAGAAAATATCACACAACTAACTTTAAATTTTTTTAAGATTTATTTATTTATTATAGAAGGAGGGGGGAGGGATAAAGGGAGTGGGAAAGAAAAATCTCAGGAAAACTCACTGGTGAGTGTGGAGCCCAACATGGAGCTCTATCTCAGGACCCTGAGATCATGACCTGAGCAGAACTCAAGAGTTGGCCCCCTAATTGACTGAGCAGCCCAGGTGCCCCACTAAGTTTAATTTTAATGATGACAAGTGAATGTGAACTCTACAGAAATACTGAAAGCCTCCAAATAAAATATTTGAGAAACACAAAATGTGTTCTTTTTCTATCTCAAAATGCATTTGAAATGATGAATATTTTAAAAAACTCACTTAGGAAAGCAGAAATTCTAACTTTAAATAAAATTAAGCAGGGGACTAAAAGAAATTTATGACTTGTTTGAATTCACAAGCAAATCTTCATTGGGTTCCTCCTATGGAAGAATAGCTCTGAAGATAAGACGGCTAAAATTATGAACTGTATTTTTTTAGTCATGAGCTTGAAGGTGTTGCCATTAATTGCTACATTATTCTTAGGAGTTAAAAAAAAAAAAGCTTCATCAAGACATTCTCATTTGCATTTATCAACCCATTTATGATTGTTTTAAGGTTTTACTGTTATTTATTACTTAATGTAATGTCAAATTTAGAAAAAAAGAAGAGGTTCTGCAATCACACATCTGGGTAGCCATTCCAAAATTCTCTACATTTCCAACAGTTTGTTATGCTGTGCCCAGTCATAGGACCTTCAAACACGTTTAAGAAAAAATTTGACACAGGTCTATGTTACTATAAAAACAGTGTCTTCTTGATGGGAATAATAATGGACAGTAACAAAACTTAAAATACATGTAGAAAACTTCAGATACTTTATTTTTGGAAGACAATGAGAGTTAATATAAAGTGAAGGAAGTTCCCCATGGCCAGAAATTAACTTATAAATCCATTCCAGAAACCTTATAAAGAACAATCATATCTGAGGCCAAAGAATGATAGTAAAATGAAATCTAAACAGAAACATTGTTGACTTCCATACCAATTAGCATTGCTCAACCATGAGGGTAGAGAACTATTAGGACGGCTGTTAGATTTAAGTGCAAGGTGGACTAAAAACAGATTTAGCTGTTTTATATTATTATAGCCTAAAGGAGAAGGCATGTTTCAAAACTGTTCTTGTTGTTTTGAAGTATGGATGCCACAGGGAAGAGGGTATACAAAAAAAGAAAGCAAATTTCATTAGGTCAGGAATTCCACTGACAAATCAAAAAAAGGGCCAAAAGTCACAGTGTAAAATTGTGAAAGAGTCATGAAAAGCAAACCCTTTCCAATTTCATGCTAGAAAGGCTAAAGTATATTTTATATAGAATGGGCAGTGATTTGAAAAAAAAATCCCAAATGGCAAAGGTGTTAGGAGATTTCAATGATGTTATTTAAACTCTGTGCTTGGAAAATGCTATCAAAGATGAGAACAAATAAGGCAAATGGCCTTTCCTTGCTCTTATTTGAAAAAAGTATTTTTTGTAATCTTGTTAAGCAGAAACCTATGTGGGTGGTCTTGTCATGAATTAGATGATCAGATGAAATTGTGTAGACTAACCCTTTCTAAATCAACAAGTGACATCGAAATTAAGTATGAAAAGTATGAAAATAGAATAGCCTATTAAAAACTGCAGTTAATTTTAATGAGCTGATGATAGAGCTATTATGGGTAGTGTTTGCTCAGTTAATTTAAAGATTAAGGAGAATAAGACCAAACATAATGTCTGATTACAAGTACTCTCAGAAACCATTTTTTATTAAATATGAGGCTTCACAAATAACTTTTCATAAACTTAGGTGACTTTTTTTGAAATAAAAAACCTGCAACTGATTCAAAATTTATTATTATTTCCTGGCCATTAAAATTGTTCATTTTAAAGAATATGTATTCTTGGCATTATCATATAATCAAAGAATGTAAGCATTTATTCTAAGAGATTGTGTAGTCTGTTCTTAAAGATATGCAGTAGTTTTGGCTTTCTTTACTTTTTGATTATTAGTGTATTATTTTTGCCTTTGCTTTCATAATTAGATCTTCTATCATTATGGTTAAGGTTTGTCTCTTTATTCTCCTAAGTCATATATAAATCTTAACAGGTCAATATCATCCTTCTTTAAGTACTTGGAATAGTGGTCGTCTAAGAGTTTCCAACTTTTTTAAAAAAATAATTTATTTTCAACATCATATACTAAAGCTATAACTACTATAAACTAATTGCATTTAATAAAGCAGCACTTTAACCCTCTATCTTTTTGGAATTTATTATTCTAAGGTAGTCTGCTTGAAAATAACAATTTAGAAGTAATAGGTATCTTTTAAAAACATTTTCTTTCATCTGTATTGAGATGCTACTGGTTTAATTTCTACTTAGTGACATATTTCATTGTAATAAGTCTGCCTGCAAAATTTTTCATAACTCTGAAATAACTAGACTATATTATGTTCACATTGCATGGCGTGAAATACAGAATAGTTACTCCTGTTATATAATATTGCATAAATTATGTATACCTTCAACACTAAGCAAATGTAATGTTCTTTTCCCCATTATTTGGTGTAATATTAATCCAGTTAAAACTTGAATTGAGCATCATCACTTCCATTAATAAGTGCAGCCATATGAGAGTCTCAGAAAAATTATCTCAAAGATCACCTTTATTGGTGCCATATTTATCCCTTTACCAAAAAAAGTTCATATTATAGCTATATATTTCACGGACTGGTGACATCTTCACTTTACTACCTTCTGGTCTCCTTGATATATGTTCCATAAAGTACGTGCAATGGTAACGTGTCCTAAGATGACTTCTTGGTAGGTACACTACCCACAAACTCCTCCTGCACTCTCTCAATAAATGGCAACTCTATTCTGTCATTTGCCTGGGTGAAAAACCTCGAGGTGATCCTTTATACCAGAATCAGCAAATATAAGCAAATTATATCAGCCTTCAAAATATACCTGTAATTTGACTATTTTTCCCCCCACTTCCAACATCTTGGTGCAGCTTTTCAAACCTGTTATTGTAATAGCCTCATTACTGGTTTTTCCTGACTATGTCCCTATCCTCTGCTCTTCCTCCCTGAAACAGTCATGGTCATTCTCAATACAGAAGCCATAGAGATTATGAAAAACAAAACAAAACAAAACAAAAAAACAAAGCCATGTGACTCCTCTTCTAAAAACTTGTATTGCTTTCCATTTCATTCATTCAAAAGCTGAAGTTCCTACTTACTGTAAATAAGGTAAGCCAAAGTCCTATCTCTTACCACCAGGCTTGTCATCTCCCCACTTCATTCCCATTAGTGCTTGTTCATTAATCATTCTAGCCATATTCCTTTCCAGTAGCTATTTATTTTTGTGTACTGTTCTTTTTCCAATACCCCTTACTTACTTCAGACCATCATGTCTAACTTAAACCTCTCCTGTTTCTGTATCTTATTTCCCTGCTATATTTGTTTTTCATTGTAAAACTTATCTAACATACATCTCTTACTTATTTATCTTGTTGATTGCCTTCTCATCTAGTGTGTAAGCTTTATGGACTCAGGAAGTTTTGTCTGATTTCTCACTGCTCTGGTCTTTAGAACCTGGAACTGTGCCTGGCACATGATAGATGCTCAATAAATATATCTGAATGGATAAATACATGAAGTCACTTAAAGTCTTTACCTTAAAATTTGCTGGACATAAGTGGGAAATGAAGGAAGATAAAGAAAACTGATGTGGGAGTACTATTTCTCTTCCCCTTAAAGGTGGATGAAAATACCTAAGAGGTCTCCATTGTGTTTTAGGAAGTTTGATCTGTTTCCGAAAGGGGTGTGGTTAGTAATTGTCTCTGAGTTAAGTGGACTTGTAAAAGGTTCATGGGTATTGGAGAATGAAGATATGTGGCAAAGAAAGCCACAACTGCAAACAGAAGGCTCTTAAATAACTGCTATTGATAGTTTGGGTAACTGCTAAGGATGGCCAAGTGACCTCAAAACAGCCCTTGCAAAATGCTATCAATCATCCTCTACTTCCACCATTATTTGTTCAAGGAGTCACGGGCAAACACTAGATGCTCTGACTGTCCAGTCATTTCATAAATCTCAGATGACTGTACCACATACTTCATATATAAAATAGGGTTCATATATAGGGGTGGTGGGACTTAAAAGCAGACATGAAACGGAGTGCTTGCTATCCTCTAAATTTTTGTTATTCCCTAAAACAGGCTGCACACAGATAGTATGTGCACCATGGTTAAAGTTTCAGCAGGTAAGGGACTACCAGAGCCAATAGGCTCAATATAATACCAAAAGCATGTCATGGCAGAACAAAGCCCATCCTCAATGCCACCCATTCTCCTGGGCCATCCAGATTTGTCTCTTAGTATCCCATTCCTTGGGATGGGCTCATTAATGCAAGTATCATCCATGGGATGGGCCCATTAATGTAAGGAATGGCTCATCCCATTCCTTGAGGGCTCATTAATCCAAGTATCTCCATCAATTCTGATTGATTTCAGATAAGAATGGATATCATAGTAGTATCTGGGAGTAGCATAGTTGTGCAAAGTTATTTAGGGAAGTTGGTCAAATTCTTAGCAGAAGAAGAGGATGATTCACTTCCTCTACTCCTCATTCATCTACCAGTGTTGCCCATGATTGCACCTAGCCAGGTGAAATTTGTTATAGCTCTTGAAGATGAGAAAAGCTGTTCATCCGTTTTCCGAAATAATGAGTTCCAAAGGGATGGAGAAGTTGCCATGCTGTCATCTAACAAGACCTATGGGCAGAGGGGGACAATGGTGGCCAGAGGACAGATTTTTTTAGTCAAAGTCAGTATCTGTGTTCATGTCTGGCCTAATATTCTTGATATGAGCATCTACTTAGGTCAAAATAGTCACTTTATAAACTATCTGCTCATCCTCAAATATCAGAATAAGGACAGACAAGGAAAAGTACACTATTGTTAAAATGAGGGGGGAGATTATTTTCTTTCTCAACATCTAAGGTAAAGAGGTAAGTGAAAGGAAAAGGCTGACTTTGGAAGAATGCAGTGCAGTATTCATGCAAAGATGGTCTTCTTTTTCTTCTTTTCTCTTTTTCTTTTCTTTCTTTCTTTCTTTTTTTTTGTTCTTTCCTGTTCTTTCTTTTCATTTTGTCTTACTTCCCACTTGAGGAGGAAAGTGCAATGAGCTAGTTTCCCTTCCCAAAGTGAAAAGTGGAAGCCACCAAAAGAATACCTTCTCTAAATTCTGGCAATGCCTGCATCACATCTCCGTTCCTCACTAATTCAGAGACTGGTGATCATAGACAGGTGTGATGGCCAGTAAAGAGCCTTTATTTTCCCCCACCTTCTTACTCTTTGGTATGCCCAGAATGTGAATTTCTCATAGAAGCAGTGATATTGAAAGAAACTGTGAAACTTGATCTGTAACTGTTGTCATTTCATATCTGTACCCAAATAAGTAGTAGGCTTTTCCTGAAACCAGTTGCAGTTTAGGTTTTGTAAGGAATTGCTAGAACATTCAGAAATTCGAAAACTCTGTGTTGTGTCCAGTGATCTTTACATTTGTTTGTTATAATGCTGGATGGAAAGGTGTCCAAATATAATATGCTTAGTAGCATAAAGCCACCCAAGGTTTATTTTATGGCTAAATGGTATGTTATGCTAGAATATGTACCAAAAAGAAATGTCAAATAGCAAATCCAGTCCATTTGGTTCTTACTGATAATTCCCTTGTCAATAAAACTCTAATAATGTTCAATCTGAACTAAAATATCTCTCTTTAGAATCTGTCAGTAATAGGTTTTTGATTTGCTAAATTATGTTAAAATTTTGTAATCCAAAGCGCAGTCCATTCTCCCCCCCCCCCGCCCAAAAAAGACTAACCTTCACAAAAGAATAATAAGCAGAGCTGTAATTTACAAATGT
Source organism: Mellivora capensis (assembly GCA_004024625.1). NCBI lineage: Eukaryota > Metazoa > Chordata > Mammalia > Carnivora > Mustelidae > Mellivora > Mellivora capensis. Next base: position 12,758 of record PISX010018543.1, read on the forward strand.
GAGCATCAGGACCAATTTGGCCTGTATATGATAGATGTATTATCATTTGCTTAGCATTTTTCTCCTATGTACTTTTAGAAAAATGAGAAATGCACATGCATCTATTAACAAACAAGCCATGATCCAATTTTCTGGCCAAATAGTCTGATCTGCAAAACAGATGATCACAATTGGGGGAAAATGCCCTCTCTTGATTTGGCAGAATATGTGATGTTGAGGAAAAGCCTCAAAGGCAGACCAAATTTATCAGAGCATGCTAATTTTGTGTCCTTTCCATTACGTTTTAAAATGTTATATTTTAACTTTCTTTAACATCTTTATTTCAGATTATTCTTTGTATAATACTAAAAATCCATGAGAACATATAAAAATATTTTTCATTTATACCAAAATAAATAATAATAGCATGAATATATGTTTGTTTATACTGATAGAAGCAAACATTTGTTTCAAAATTTTAACGTGTAAAAAATCTGTAATGCAGACAGATGACTAAATATCACCAAAATATTTATTGATTTCTCATGGATTAACTGATTTTAAAAGATTTATACTAAATAACCTCACCCTTACCATCATTCTTTTTTAAAAAAATTTTTTAAGATTTTATTTATTTGATAGAGTTCACAAGTGGGCAGAGAGGCAGGCAGAGACAGAGAAAAGGGGAAGTAGGCTCCCCACTGAGCAGAGAGCCCAATGCTGGGCTTGATCCCAGGACTCTGGGATCATGACCTGAGCTGAAGGCAGAGGCTTTAACCCACTGAGCCACCCAGATGGCCCCCCTTACCATCATTCTTACTATGCACTTAAATTCTGCTTTTTTACTATGATGTGATGAGCACAAACTTAAACAAATCTTTATTCATATGCCTTAGTTTTCTTTAAAATATTCCTAAAAATAAAAATGTAGAGACAAGTTCTTTTAATTTTTCAAGGCTTCTGATTTGTAATAGCTAGTCACCTTCCTCAAAATTATAATTTACACAATCACCAGTAGCAATGTGATCATCTTTCCGTATTAAAAGATGCTATTTTTCAGTACTGAGAAATGGATAGATATAAAATTGGATTTCATTGCTATTATAATTTGCAACTCATTGTTTATTAGTTAGGTTGAACTCATTTATTTGCATTTCTTCTGTGAAATTATCTCTTCATATTTCAAATGTTAAAGCATTTTTTGTCATATTTAGCAGTTTTCTAAATTTACCTGTTGTAATTACCTTATTGTTGGTTTTTAACATACAGAAATATTTAATTTTTATTTGATTAAATATAAAGTGATTTTTTGTGATTGATTTCATTTTTTTGGTGGTTGGTTTTTTTAAAGAATCCTTCTTTTGGCTGCACCCTGCCTATCCAAATAAAAAAGCTCATTCTCTACTGTGTTCTGAATACCTAGAACTCAAAATTTCCTGGTCAAATGGCAGCTAGATTACTCATGGAGTCTGTGCTGCAAATTTTGACCTGCACTTCATGTCCAAGTCCAAGAATCTGGAGAACTAATGGTGTAAACCCTAGTCTGAAGGCAGGGGAGGATTGATCCATCTCAAGCTGTCAGGCAGAAAAAGGAAATTTCCCTTTCTGTGTCTTTCTTTTTGTTCTACTCAGGCCCTCATCTGATTGGGTAATGTTCACCTACATTGGGGAGCAATCTCTTCTACTCAGTCTACTGATTCAAATGCTAATCTCATCTGGAAATTCCTCAAAGAAATACTCAGAAACAGTATTTAGCCAGATATTTGGACATTCTGTGATCCAGTCAAGTTGACACATAAAACTAACCATCACACTACTGGGTAGTGTGCAAATAATTCATGAATTAAATATTTCAGTTCATGTGGCTTACTGTAAATATAAACAGAAAAGTACAAAGAATTACCATTGTACTAACTAGTATTCCACCCGGGCCATACAGAAAGAGACCAGGGCATCAGATTTATCATACTATAATTATCATTCTGTAAACTAACAGAACTTCTTTAAAAACCAAATATATGTCAATAATATCCTTAAAAATTACATTGTGTTCTTGTAATTTTCAATATTTAAATATGCCTGCATTTAAAAAAAATCCTCTTTATATATTAAAAAATATATATGTGTGTGTATATATATATGAAGGAAATAAAGTGCCATAACATTATGTAACCATCCAGATTACTTAAATTGAAAATTATATGATTTGAGGAAATAGGAACTTAGGCTTGACATTTTCTCTTTAGCTGACTAATTAAGACATTAGCTTTCCATTTCACATATAAGGCAAAATGTGGCATGATTTACTTCAACCTTGGAATGTACAGCACCCTTCCTAATCACATAACTAATGTTTTTAAGAATTTTATTTATTTATTTAGTATTTTTTTAAAGATTTTATTTATTTATTTGACACAGAGAGATCACAAGCAGGCAGAGAGGCAGGCAGAGGTGGTGGGGGGGGGGTGGAGGGGAAGCAGGCTCCCCGCTGAGCAGAGAGCCTCACGTGGGGCTGGATCCCAGGACCCTGGGATCATGACCTGAGCTGAAGGCAGAGGCTTAGCCCACTGAGCCATCCGGTGCCCCTGTTTTTAAGAATTTTAAAACTTCTTAATTCCTGAGGAGTTAAGGTATATTTAGAGGAATTATACTCCTTCAAATACACTAATACACTGTCTCACAAAGTATATATATTCCTAAAACATTCAGGTTATCTTTTTAAAGAATCTTGCTGCATAAAACTTAATCTCCCCACCACTTTCTGATGGCAACCCATGAGCATTAATCATTATTTTAAAATGAGTATTTTATGTTGTTACAATGTTTTGTATGTATTTCACTGTGTGGCATTTATTAAACCTGGAATCCTTAATATTCTATTCTGGGGATTTGTGTTCACAGATTGCATATCTGAGGTAACAATTTCCCATGTCAATAAAAGCTAGTTGAGTGTACCAGTTATTTTATCAATAAATCGGTATTTTGAAATCAAATAAAACATCATTTGCTAGAAAGGACTTCTCTCCTTTTGCAAAAAGTCATAGTTTATCAGAATGTATAATCTTTGTGTTCTTAATCATTTAAAAAATACCAGCAAGGTAGTCTGAGAGTTTTCTCTCCCTAAGAACTAAAAGCAGAGACTTTTGTTTTTACAAAAGACTTCCTAATGCTCAATAAAGAATTTTCTAATGTTTCTGAATTTCAAGAACGTGGTATTTTATAAAGAATCTCTTAAGAATGAGATACAATGCCTGAAGCAGTTGCTGGAAGGATCAAACTCATTAATTGTAACTATGCTGTCTGCCTGCACATGATAGCTGGTTACTGTGTAGACAGCTACTAGAAATGATGAGGGGAAAGATTCAAGTTTCTAACCATTCTGTAAGTAATTCAGAACATATTGCTTCTCTGTACAGATGTTTAATAGTGATGTCAACTTTGCATCTGAGAAAGTAAATGATGTGTCGAAAGGCTTGTTTGGAAAAATAGTTACAAGTTTTCATTATCTGCCAAGGGGGAAAATGCAGTAGTAAAATAATTCTTTGATTTTACTGCAGTGGTGTAAACATACCTGTATGTTGAGGTTTTCTCTATTTTATCCAACTATTTCAGAGACTAAGATACTGAGCTGGTCCCAAATTATCATATTCATCACTACAAAAATGCAACCCAAGTTTACTACACTGTATGACATTGAAGGGAATAAGGATTATTTTGAACTAATGACACTTAAAAAATAGCAGATGCAAAAAGGGCATTTTAATCTCCTTGTATTTCTTTTCTTCCTGAAAACAGGAGATAAAAATCTCCCATGTGTAAGATGACTTCCCTGTAACAGGGAACAGAAATGTTTTTCCACTGGATGTCAAAGCTGAGAGAATTAGAATTTTGTACAAACAGACTTTGTTAAAACAATTCTTATCTTCCTTTAACCTCCCCATATATTTTAGTTGTTTTTTCACAATCACTTCTTTGTTCAACCTCGTATAAAAGTATTTAGGGTTTGCCACTTTTTTGAGTCTTCATTTCCTTATAAGAGCTCCTGTGTCACACACACACAAAAAAACCATATATATTTGTATGCTTTCCTCCCATTAATCTATCAAGTGTTAACTCTTAGACATAGCTGAAAAACTCTAAGAGGACAAGGGAAAAATTCTGTGTCCCTTACAATATTATTAATGAAAACTATATTTAGTATATTTTGTACCAAACTTCTTAGGATTAAAGAAACAGCATATCAAATCAAGTTCAACACTTTGGTAAAGATGAAAATGAAATTTATATGTACTCGAGGAAGTCTGAGGAAGCAAAAGATGCACATATCCTCTAGAGGATATCAGAAACTGAACTATATGGAAGAACTAAGAGGAAAGAGATACTAGGAGAGCAAAAACAGTTGAGGTATTCTTTACCTTAAGTGGAATAAATTCAGTGGAATTCTAAAAAGACACAATGTCTTCAAAGAAATGTGTTTTGGAGTTCAAGAAAGTTTGGCTATTTATACTAGGTCTGCAGTGTTGCCTGCAGACAACATACTTTAATATGTCAGCACATCATCATTTTCTTTTTCCATGTCCTTAGAGAGACTATAATACCTGACTTAAATGCTTATTTAAATATCATCTTCAACCTATTCTTTTGTTTTCTTGAGCTTCATTTTGGCTCCTGCTATAGTCTTTTCTGTCCAGTTGTGATTAATTGAAAATGTGGTTTCATAGGCTTCCAGTGGGCTGCCTGGCAACAGGGTCCCCTTGTTTACACCTTAAATCCCTAGTTCCATTTACAGAGTTTAGAAAAGCAACTGTGGAGTTGGAATGATGTAGTAACTAACTCTGAAAGGTGCTGTATAATCAAGTTCCTAGAATTATTTCTTTATTCCAGCCAAGCCAGGATTCTAAAAAGTAAATTGAGTGTCTCCAGTGTATGCATTATTAGGTGTTCTGAAAGAAGTGCTGAGTCATGGATCTCAGAAGGTGATAAGGGCAGGCAAGAGGGAATATGGTGCTTCATGGCAATTGAACAACATGTCACTTGGCTTCAGATCCTAACCTAAATAAGTAATAGTGGAATTATATATGTGTGCACTGAATATGTGTCTCTGTGTTTTAAAAATCAAAACTTTTCAGGGTGCCTGGGTGGTTCAGTGGGTTAAAGCCTCTGCCTTTGGCTCAGATCATGATGCCAGGGTCTTGGGATCGAGCCCCACATCCGGCTCCCTGCTCAGTAGGGAGCCTGCTTCCTCCTTTCTCTCTGCCTGTCTCTCTGCCTACTTGTGATCTCTGTCTGTTAAATAAATTAAAAAAAAATCAAAACTTTTCTTCAAATATTCTAGTACATAAATATTATAAAAAGAAAGTTGTTTACAATTATCTAGTGTTTATTTTATTAGTATTATTCAGGTTTTTTCTTGCTAACACATTCTACTATTATTTGTCATTACCAATTTTTAGATTTCAGACAAATTCTTACTGATGATTCTTTTTTTTTTTTTAAAGATTTTATTTGTTTATTTGTTTGAGAGAGAGAGAGAGAGAGCGGGTGAGCACAGGCAGACAGAGTAGCAGGCAGAGGGAGAAGTAGGCTCCCTGCCGAGCAAGGAACCCAATGTGGGACTTGGTTCCAGGATGCTGGGATCATGACCCGAGCCAAAGGCAGCCGCTTAACCAACAGCCATCCAGGCATCCCACTTACTGATGATTCTTAAAATAGTACTTAAGAGTAAAAATAATATATATTAACAACTAAAATTTGAATAAAGTTAGTATAAATAGTAAACATTTAAAACATTGTTAAATTATCACACTCCCTGTGACAAACTAAGTGTTGAACAATGACACATGGAAACAATATTTTATAAAATACTTTAATTTTCCAACATTTGTAAACTTTTTAAAATCCACTCAATTAACTTTGCATTAATAAACAGAAGATTTTACCAAGTTCTTTTGTTTTTCTACTGTTGCCTTTTTGGAGTTATTAATGTAGTGCCTATCGCAGAGGTGTAATGATACAGAATACGGGAATCTTGGCAAACTAACTAATGAAGTATCCTAATTTAGGACCATATCACATATTCAAAGAAGGAGATTCTTAAGAAAACTTTGTAACAGTTCAGATTAGATGAGGTATGGCAAGGATTACAGGGTTTTAAGGAGGATAAACTGTATTCTTGTTAAAGAGGGCGACTTTGAAGGAATTTACTAGTACTTTATGACTAAAATATCCAAAATACGTGGAAGTCAGAAATATAGCTTTAAAGAAGGCAAACAATGGGGAAAGCATCTTCTAGGGAAGATGTCAGAGTGGGAAGATGCTAGGCTCTCTTTGTCCTATAGATACACCTAGAAACATTCACATCAGTATAAATAACCCAGAATGACCTGAAGACTGGCAGAACAGACTTTCCACAATTAAATGTGTAGAAAATTCCACATCAAAAAGGGTACCAAGGGTGGAGATGCAGTGAGGAGCCGAATTGACCTCTGGCAAGCACAGAAAGTCAAGAGAAGCAGACCCCACATGGGTGACCCAATCTGGGAAGATGTATCCACATAACATTTGGCTTTGAAAATCAGAGGGGCCTAACTTCACAAGGTCCTTTCATCAGTAGGGCTTAACATCTGGAAGTTTAAAAAATCACTACACTCAGCTCTGAGAGAGCCACAAGGAACTGAGTCCCTGTCGTTAAATAAACAGCACAATAAATAGCCTTCTTGAGATACAGCATAGAAACTTGAAAAATGCCTGGGGTATATAAGAGGGAAATTTGTTTACTAACCTCAGAGCATGTGCAGGAGGGGCAGGGATCTTTGAAGAATTCTCTAAGAATAAAAGTGCTGGCAGGTGCCATTTCCCTTCCCTGCTACCTCACCCTAGATACCTGGATAATTGCAGGAACCAGTGTAATGCAAATACTCTCCACCTTACTTGCTAACACCATGTGCCCCACTCCAGTGCTCTTCCTCCTACCTGCCCCCTCTAGCTGGCCTCAATACTCTTCCAAAGCTGCTGTAAGTAGCCTCCCAGAGCAAATCAGTGTAGACCTTGTTGCCCTTGTGATCTCAGTTGCCCGTGGAGCTGCCTTGCTGACACATCCTTGGCAAGAGTCCATTCAAAGCAGCACCACAAGTGTGGCAGTGTGAAAACGGTCTCAACAGGGGACAGAACCACATCAAAGTGACTCCTGCCCTGGGGCGAAGGAAAGAAAACCACCATAACAAGTTCAACTGTGGTCCTAGTAGTGGGATGGTGGCAGACATTCGGTCTGACTTTAGGCCTCATCCACCAATGAAAGCTTCTCAGAGGACAAACAAGGAGAGTGTACCATAGGCTGGTGCTACCATACCTCTGGTAAATGTCTGGACTAACTCAACTTGAGCTGAAAGTGGCCCCAAGAGTGGCCCACTAACAACAAAGGGACCAAATCCTGCAGACAATAAGTAAAGAGAGCCACTGCAGGTGACTGGACTGAAGGTAAACATGGCTCAGTCACAACAGTAGAGTACACTCAATGCACATGGGAAACATTCTGAAGTGCCAGGTTCTGGTGACCAGGGGATATTGCACTGCAGGGTACTACAGGACATCTTCTTCATAAGGCCACTACTTTCAAGAGCAGGAGATGTAGCTGACTTTCCTAAAACATAGAAACAGAGTTAGATGAGACAGAAGAATATGTCCCAAATGAAAGAACAGGACAAAATCACAGCAAATGAGCTAAAAGAAATGGAGATAAGTAATATACTTGATAGGTAATTTCAAGTAATGGTAATAAACATACTCACTGGACTTGAGAAGAGTAGAGGACCTCAATGAGATCCTAACAAAGAGACAGAAAACATAAAAAGAACCAATCAGGGATGAATAACTCATTAACTGAAATGAAAAATAAACTAGATGAAATAAATAGTAGACTAGAGGAAACAGAAGAATGGGGCAGTGACCTGTAAGACAAAGTAATGGAAAGCAATCAAGTTGAACAGGAGAGAGAAAAAAGAATTAAAAATATAAAAATAGATTAAGAGATCTCAGCAACACCACCAAGTGGAATAACATTTGCATTACAGGGAACTCAGAAGGCAGAGAGAGACAAAAAGGGACAGAAAATTTATTTGAGGAAATAATAGCTGAAAATTTCCCAAATCTGGGAAAGGAAACAGAAATTCAGATCCAGGAGACAGAGATCCCCCCCAAAAATCAACCCAAGGAGGTCCACACCAAGAGAGATAGTAATTGAAATAATAAAAAGTAGTAATAAAGGGTGCCTGGGTGGCTTAGTCAGTTAGGAGCCTGACTTTTGATTTCAGCGCAGGTCATGATCTCAGGGTCATGAAATCAAGCCCTGCAAAGGGCTCTGTGCATGAGGAATCTGCTGAAGATTTTCTTTCTTCCTTCTCCCTCTGCCCTTTCCCCTGTTCTCACTTTCCTTCTCTCTCTCAAATGAATAAATAAATCTTTTTTTTTTTAAAGGAGTGATAAAGAGAGAATTTTTAAAGCAGCAAGAGAAAAAAGAAAAAAGTTACATTCAAGGGAAATCCCATAAGGCTGTCAGATGATTTTTTAGTGGAAATTTTGTAGGTCAGAAGAGAATGGCAGGATATATTCAAAGTGCTGAGGGGGGTGGGGAAGCCTACAACCAAGAAAACTGCATCCAGCAAGGGTATCACTCAGAATAGAAGAGACAGAGTTTCTCATACAAACAAAAGTTAAAGGAATTCATCACCACTAAATCAGCCTTATAAGAAATGTTAAAGGGGATTCCTTGAGTAGAAAGAACATAAGTAGGAATAAGAAAAAGTAGGAAGCATAAAAGCAGTAAAATTAAGAGTATCTATAAAAATCAGTCAACAGATTCACAAAATAAAAGGATGTAAAGTATGACACCATATACCTAAAATGTGTGAGGGAGAGGAATGAAAAATTTTGTGTTTTTAGAATGAGTTAAAACTTAAGTGGCCATCAATGTAATATATAGACTGCTATATGCATAAGATATTATTTATAAATTTAATGTTAATCATAAACCTGTAATAGATGTGGAAAAAACAAACAGAAAGGAACCCAAGTATATCACTAAAGAAAGCCAGTAACCCCATAAGAGGAGAACAAGAACAGAGAACTACAAAAAGCAATCATAAAACAAGTAATGAAATGGCAATAAGTACACACCTATCAATAATTACTTTGAATGTAAATGGACTAAACACTCCAATCAAAAAATGTAGGATAACAGAATGGATGAAAAAATAAGACCCATCTATATGCTGCCTAAGAGAGACTCATTTCAGACCTAAAGACACATACAAACTAAAAGTGAAGGGATGGAAAAGTATTTAGCATGCAAATGAAATGAATAAAAAGCCAGAATAGCAACACTGATATGAAATAGAATTTAACACAAAGACTATAACAAGAGACAAAGACATTATATAATCATAAAGGGAACAATCCAACAAGAAGATACAGTAAATGCAAATAATGATGCACCCAACATGGGAGGACCCAAATACATAAAGCAGATAATAACAAACATAAAAGAAGTAACTATAATAACACAATAAGAGTAGGGGACTTTAAAACTCAACTTACATTATTGGGTAGATCATCCAAACAAAAAATCAATAAGGAAACAGTGGGTTTGAATGATACACTGGCACCAGATGTCTTGAACAGATATATTCAGAACATTCCATCCTAAAACAGTGGAATACACATCCTTTTCAAGTGTAAATACATGGAATGTTCTCCAGAATAGATCACATGTGAGGCCATAAAACAAGTCTCAACAAATTCAAAAGGGTCAAAGTCACACCATCCATCTTTTCTGACCACATGATGTGAAATTAGAAATTAACCACAAGAAAAAAATCTGGAAAGAATATAAAAGCATGGAGGTTAAATAACATGCTACTAAATAACAGACAAACCAAAAAATCAAAGAGGAAATAAAAAAATAAATGGAGACAAATGGAAATGAAAACACACTGGTCTAAAATCTTTGGGATGCAAAAAGAGCAGTTTTTAAGATTTTATTTATTTATTTGACAGAGAGACATTACAGGTAGGCAGAGAGGCAGGCGGGGGGCGGGGGGGAAGCAGGCCCCCTGCTGAGCAGAGAGCCTGATGTGGGGCCCAATCCCAGGACCCTGAGATTATGACCTGAGCTGAAGGCAGAGGCTTTAATCCACTGAACCACCCAGGTGCCCCAACAAGAGCAGTTCTAAGGGGGAAGTTTGTAGCAATAGATCTTACCTAAAGAAGAAAGAAAAATATCAAAAAGCAAACTAAACTTCTACCTAAAGGAGCTAGAAAAAGAAAAAGAAACAAAACCCCAAAATAGTAGAAAGAAGGAAATAAGAAATATTTTGAAATATGCCAACAAATGTGGACAACTTAGAAGAAATGGATAAACTCCTGGAAACATACAGCCTTCCAAAACTAAATCAGGAAGAAACAGGAAACTTGAACACACCAATTACCAGCAATGAAATTGAATCAGTAATCAAACAAACAAACAAACAAACCCCAAACAAAAACCCAACTTCCGACAAATGAAAGTCCAAGACCAGAATGCTTCACAGGTGAATTTTACCAAACATTTGAAGAAAGACTTCTTCTTCTATTCTTCTGAAATTATTCCAAAAAATGAAAGAGGAAGGAAAGCTTCTGAATTAATTCTATGAGGCCATCACTACTCTGATACCAAAACCAAATGAAGATACTACAAAGAAAGAGAATGACAAGCCAATATCTCTGATGAACATGGATGCAAAAACCCTAAACAAAAGAGAAAACCAAATCCAATAATACACTAAAAAAAAAAAAAAAAATCATTCACCACAATCAAGTAGGGTTTATTCTGGAATGCAAGAGCAGTTCACTGTCTACAAATCAATGTGATATATAACATCATAAGAGAAATGACAAAAATCCATGTGTTCATTTCAATGGCTGTAGAAAAAAACATCTGACAAAGTACAACCTCCATTCATGAAAGAAACCCTTAACAAATTAGGATTAGAGGGAACATATCTCGACATAATAAAGGCCATATATGAAAAGCACATAGCTAACATCATACTCAGTGGTGAAATACTGAGCTTTCCCCCTAAGATCAGGAACAAGAAAAGGATGTTCACTCTCACTACTTTTATTCAACATAGTAGTGGAAGTCCTAGTCACAGTAATCATACAACAAAAAGATTATTTCTTTTGCAGCCAAATCAGCAAGAAAGAAGTAAAACTTTCACTATTTGCAGATGACATGATGCTATGTATAGAACATCCCAAAGACTCCAACAAAAAATTACTAGAACAGATAAATGAACTCAATAAGCTCACAGGATACAAAATTAATATATGGATTTCTATGCACTAATTATGAAATTGCAGAAAGAGAAATTAAGAAAACAGTCCTATTTAAATTGCACCCAAAATAATAAAATACCAGGAAAAAACTTAACCAAGGAGGTGAAAGACCTTTACCACGAAAACTGTAAAACACTGATGAAAGAAACTGAAGATGAAAGAACAAAAGGAAAGATATTCCACGCTCATGGATTGGGACAACAAATACTGTTAAAATTTTGATACTATCCAAAGAATTCTATAAATTTAACACAATCTCTGTCAAAATATCAACAAAATTTTTCAAAGAACTAGAACAATCCTAAATTTATATGAAACTATGAAATACCCTGTATAGCTAAAGCAATCTTAAAATAGAAGAACAAAATTTATTATAACCCCAGATTTCAAGTTATATTACAAAACTGTGATAATCAAAATAGTATGATACTGGCACAAAACTGGATACACAGATGAATGGAACATGATAGGAAGCCCAGAAATACACCCATGATTATATTATCAATTAATTTTTGACAAAGGAGGCAAAAATTTTCAATGGGAAAAAGTTTCTTCAACAAATGGTACTGGGAAAACTGTACAGCTACGTGCAAAAGAATGAAACTACACCACTTTCTTAAATAATACACAAAAATAAACTAAAAATGGACCAAGGACCTAAAAGTGAGACCTGAAACACAAAAATCTTTGAAGACAGCACAGGCAGTAATTTCTCTGACATTGGCCATAGCAGTATTTTTTTCAGTTATGTCTCTTGAGGCAAGGAAAACAAAATAAAAAATAAGCCATTAGGACTACATCAAAATGAAAAGCTTCTGCCCAGTAAAGGAAACAATCAATAAAACCAAAAGACTCACTACCAAATGGGAGAAGATATCGGCAAATGACATATCTGATAAAGAGTTACTATCCAAAGTATATAAAAACGTACACAGCTCAACACCAAAAAAACTAAATAATCCAATTAAAAATAAGCAGAAACATGAACAGAGCTTTCCCCATAAAAGACATACAGATGGCCAACAAAGATACATGAGAAGATGCTCAACATCATCCATCATCAGAGAAATGCAAACCAAAACTAAACGGGTATTACCTCACATGTATCCAAATGGCTAAAATAAAAAAACCACAAGAAACAAGTGTTGGTGAGGATACAAAGAAAAAGGAATCTTCTTGCACTGTTAGTGGGACTGCAAACTGGTGCATCCATTGTGAAAAACAGTATGGAGTTTCCTCAAAAAATTAAAAACAGAATTACTATATGACCTAATAATTCTACCAGAGGGCATTTACTCAAAGATTATGAAAACACTAATTTGAAAAGATACATGCATCTTTATGTTTATTGCAACATTATTTATGATTTATAAGGTATGGAAGCATCCCAAGTGTCCATTGATAGAATGGATAAAGAAGACGTTGTGTATACATACAATGGAATATTACTCAGCCATAAAAAAGAATGAAATCTTTTTTTGTAATCTAATTGTAACAACATGGACGGATCTAAAGTGTATAATACTAAGAGAAATAAATCAGTCAGAGAAAGACAATTTCACTCATGTAATTTAAGAAAGAAAACAGAGAAACAAAGAAAAAGGGACAAAGGTAAAAAACAGACTCTTCATTACAGAGAACAAACCGATGTTTACCAGAGGAGAGGTGCATAGGAGAATGGGTGAAATAGGTGATGGGGACTAAGAGTATACTTATCATGATAAGCACCAAGGAATATACAGAATCAGTTGCTGAATCACTATATTGTAAACCTAAAACTAATACAATACTGTAGGTTAATTATACTGAAATTTTAAAAAAATGAAAGCAAGACACAAACTGAATTATAAAAACTGTATTTGTGTTGTCTTAAAATACAGCGGCTTTTTGAATTTGTGTTGACCCCACAACTGTAGAGTGTGGAGGAAAGGAAGAGGCATGTTACATTCATTTATAGGATTATGTGGTCCTTGTATTCATAGAGTTTTTGTATTTTTCTGTACATTCTGCATAAACTTACTAAGATGTTTTCTATTTTCTCCAGTTGCTTCCTGCCACAATTTGGTGGGAAACAGTAAATACTTATTAAAGTTGATATTAATGAAATAATAATTAAGTTAGATATTTATACTGTCTTCTGAAGATCATTTCTTTCTCTTTAAACACTGGAAATTTGAAAGTGGTATGCTTTTTTCCCCCCAAATGTTTATCTGTATATACAATTCTACTAATTTGTTTACTTTGTCTTTCATCATGAGAAGATAAATGAACTCTTAAATATAGTGCTGGGAAACATTTAAAACCTGGCTCTCCTATTTGGGAAGGTAAACTGTGTTTTGTAGCAGTTTTTAATTTCTATGATATACTAGACATAAATATTCTTACTATGGCTCACTTTAAACTATCAACATGATGACACCAAACACAGAACTGGGAAAAGATGCACACAGCTGGCTCTTGCGTGCTCCTGTTAGCCAACTCCAGAATACTTGTAGCTTAAATATATTTTTACAAGAAAATTCTGCATTCTACTTTTTGTTCCTCTCTCCTGAAAAGTATTAACATGCAAATAAAGTATACTCCATAGGGTATTCATAGATTAATTTTTTCCATTAATTAGTGTGAAATGCCAATCTTTTCTGAATATTTTCAAGGTAATTTTATTATTTTCATGTTAATAAAATTATATAAAGTAAAGAAATTGATTCCAAAAGAAAATATACAGAAGACCAAGACTGATAATAGCCTGTATCAAGGCTATAAAATTTGTTTAACTTTTGTGCTCAGTACCATACAAGATATTTTCAGGTAGAAACAGCACTTATTTGTTGCTCATAATACGTCAGAAATTTCTCATAACTCACCCTATTCAATCACCTCAAAAATACTTGATGGAAATCTCCTCATCTTACAGGTGAAGAAACTGAGGCATATCAGGGTTCCTAATTTGCCCAACATCATAATCAGTTGTGATTTAAAACCAAATTTCAAAGATGTCAAAATCTATCTTTTTCTCACTTTGTTTCTATAATTAGTTGCCCTTAAGAAATACTTCTGAGTGTTACGTAAAGCTGTGCGTATTTCAAGATCGAAGAAAATACAGGAATCACTCTTTATAAACTTAAAATACGTAAGAGACACATGTGTACAGAAGATTGAACTTTGTCTTGAAGGCTTGGATGTCTCAAGCTTAAATAATACATTTAGGACCCACTGATTGATAATCCAGTCTGAGACAACAGAAGTCCTTAGACAATGGGAATCAAGGGATTTTAAGGAAAGAAAATAGTCTGTGTTCTCTGCATAAAGAACTGACTGCAAAGTGAAAGGCTCAGTGAGATGAGTTATGAGATTTGTAGTGGTCAAAGACAGAGACTAAACTAAGGCAGAATCATGGAGGTAAAAAGATGAGATTAGGTCAAGAAATATTTGGAAGGTATAGCTGATAGGATATGCCTTGATTTCATATCAAGAGTGAGACAGAGGGGACACCTGGGTGGCTAGGTGGGTTAAGCCTCTGCCTTTGGCTCAAGTCATGATCTCAGGGTCCTAGGATCAAGCCCCATGTCGTGTCGGGCACTCTGCTCAGCAGGGAGCCTGCTTCCCCCTCTCTCCCCGCCTGCCTCTTTGCCTACTTGTGATCTCTGTCTGTCAAATAAGTAAATAAAATCTTTAAAAAAAAAAAGAGTGAGACAGAGTTGTAGATGCCATTGTTTGGGGTAGTTACAAACACTGGAAGTTGATGTAATTCTGCTATCTGACAGCTATCTGTCTCATTTCTCCAGAGAATTTCTCTTGACTGAGGATAAAAAAAGCTGATTCCCTTTCTTTAGAGGAGAAAAACAGATTCAGTTTATGCTTCTGTATCATGCCAATCCTTTTTTTGAGGAAACATTCTAGTCTTTCCCCTTTCTTTATCTGCTTTATTTTTCCTTTATATCTCCAAGCATACTCACATCTGAATTATTGTTCCAAACTCTGTTTCAAGGGAACATGGCTTAAGACAGGCATTAAGGATATCCTAATATTATGACTGAAGGAAGTGAAGGTATTATTTGCACTTTGACAGCTGTATTCTGTTCTTAACATTTTAGTTCCAATCTGTTAGTCTCCTAGCTTTCCTGCAGGATAGAGTGAGACTTTAGAACAGTTACCTAATAAACCCTGTTGTTGTTTTTTTTTAGTTTTGTTTTATTTTTTCAGTGTTCCAAGATTCATTGTTTATGCACCACACCCAGTGCTCCATGCAATACATGCCCTCCTTAATACCCACCACCAGGCTCATCCAACACCCCCACCCTCTCCCCTCCAAAACCCTGTTTGTTTCTCAGAGTCTAGTCTCTCACAGTTTTTCTCCCCCTCTGATTTCCCCCAACTCACTTCTCTCCTTCTCCCAATGTCCTCCATGTTATTCCTAATGCTCCACAAGTAAGTGAAACCACATGATATTTGACCCTCTCTGCTTGACTTATTTCACTCAGCATAATCTCTTCCAGTCTCGTCCATGTTGATACAAAAGTTGGGTATTCATCCTTTCTGATGGAGACATCATACTCCATTGTATATAGGTCCCTATCTTCTTTATCCATTCGTCTGTTGAAGGGCATCTTGGTTCTTTCCACAGTTTGGTGACTGTGGCCATTGCTGCTATGAACATTGGGGTATAGTTTGCCCTTCTTTCCACTACATCTGTATCTTTGGAGTAAATACCCAGTAGCGCAATTGCAGGGTCATAGGCTAACTCTATGTTTAATTTCTTAAGGAATCTCCACACTGTTTTCCAAAGTGGCTACACCAACTTGCATTCCCACCAACAGTGTAAGAGGGTTCCCCTTTCTCCACATCCTCTCCAACACTTGTTGTTTACTGTCTTGTTGATTTTGGCCATTCTAACTGGTATCAGGTGGTATCTCAATGTGGTTTTGATTTGAATCTCCCTGATGGCTAATGATGATGAACACTTTTTTAATGTGCCTGTTAGCCTAAAATAAACTCTGTTAATGGTTTGCAATAAACTCTTTGTGTTTTAATTAAAGATGATTAAGAACTTTATTACTCACTAATGTAAATATTTAATACATAAAAAATGAAATATTCTCATATGAGTGGACTGAAACTACATTATAATCCAAGTATTTTTCTTATACCTAATGCAAGATTTTTGTTATCATGAATTAGCACAAAATAGCCTAGTTGCCAAGTTCTTTTTCACCTACTCTCTCCCTTCAAAAAAAGTTGAGGTAGATAATACAGATTATTCTGGTTTTTGTTGTTGTTGTTGTTGTTTGTTTTTAAAGAATTTATTTATTTATTTGACAGAGAGAGATCACAACTAGGCAGAGAGGCAGGCAGAGAGAGAGAGAGAGAGAGAGAGAGAGGAGGAAGCAGGCTCCCCACTGAGCAGGGAGCAAGCCCGAGGCGGAACTCAATCCCAGGACCCTGAGATCATGACCTGAGCTGAAGGCAGAGGCTTAACCCACTGAGCCACCCAGGTGCCCCAGATTATTCTGTTTTTAACACACAAGACATAAGTCTTTCATAAGCATTTATGGATAGTAACCTTATAAAGATAATTCTCTTTATTTTTCTTTAAATTTTCTGTATTTTGAAAATTTTATTTCATAATGCCTTTTTTTTAGTTTTAAGGAAAAGTAGGTGTTTACAAATATATATGACTATGCTTAGTCAAAGATTACTGAAATATATCTTTGGTTTTCATGGCTACATTAATGTGTTGAGAGCAGGAATTTTCATATGCTTAAAAGTTTGCCTTGGCTGCAACTTGCATGTGAATTTGTATTTATTATCTGCATGAAAGGTTTATAAAACCCTCTATGATTGCCTTATGCATTTTCTTCAAAACATTAAACATCAATAGGACATGGCAATTTTGTTATGCTCTAAGAGGAAGAACCCACTTTTCTTTTTGAGTTAAAAACCCAAATAACTGAATTAAAGATGATTCCTTTTGTCCAGTCCCCATTTGTCAGTTAGAATTTTTACGCTGTATTAATGCTAATATCCAATGGAGTTCTATATAAATTTACATATTACTCACCTAGAAGTATAAGCTTATTTGGTCAAATATTTAGTTAATTAGTTCCAGTAAATAAAATATATTAATTTTATATTCTATTGTTAATTGTAAGGTAAAATCTCTTAAGAAAGACATACTTAGAGACAAGATAATCATTGTTTTCTCCATTTCAATTTGTGGTATTCAGTTTGAGATGTTCAAATCAGAAATGTGGGGTCATCTTTTATTCTTTCTTTCCTTGAGACATGAAATATAGTATCCATTGTTAAGCACTAATTATTCTCCCGCCAAAATATATCCTGAATCTATATACTTTCTCTTTATCTCTACTGCTAATACTCCAACTTGAGCCACTATCATTGCTCATCTAAACTGTGACAGTAGCTCTGTAATTAATTAGCTTCCTCTCTTGCAACATCTAGTCCCATTTTCTCCTACATAACACCTAAGAGATTACTTTTATTGAACCTATATTATTTTTAGTTTCCTGCTTATAAATTTTCAATTTATATTACTCATACTACTTTAAATAATTTGGAAAGCTTACTATAATGGGTTGAATTGTGCCCCCCAAAGATGTACTCAAGCCCTAACTCCCTGTACCTATGAATGTGAACTTATTCAGAAATAAATCTTTCTGCAGATGTAATTAAGCTAAAGATCTCCAAATGAGATCATTATGGGTCAGGTGGATCCGAAATCCAAAGACCCGAGTCATAAGAAGAGATCTGGGACAAAAGGAAACAGAGAAGTGATGAAATGATAGAGGCAGAGATTGCAGGACAATCACAATCCAAGGAATGACAAGAATTTCCAGCAGTCACCAGAAGCTAGGAGCAAGGAATGGAAGAGATGCTTCCTTGGAATTTTTAAAAGGAGCATATTAATTTCAGACTTCTCTCCATCAGGATTGTCAGAGAAAATCTCTGTTGTTTCAGCCACCAAGTTTGCGGTAATTTGTAACATCAGCCTTAGGAAACTAATACTCTAATAGCCTATGAATTTCAGTAAGGTCTTGTCCTCACTATACCAATCCAAACCTCATCTCATGCCATTCTCCCTTTTCATTTATTACACTTCAGCCTCATTGGCTGTCTCTGTTCTTGTAATACATGATAATCTTTTCACTGGCTATTCACCATGCCCTGAAAGCTCTTTCCCAGATCTTCCTGTGTTCTCACACTTCAGGCCCCACCTTAAATTTAGTCATCTCTCAAGTGAGAATGCCCTTATCAATATAAACATTTGTTTTTTATTACATCTTCAACTATCATAGCACCAAGTTTATGTCCTTACAACAGTTTGAACTTTTGGAATTTTTGTTATTTAATTATTGGTTATTTTTCCCATTAGTCTGTACAATTCTCACGAGTAGGAAATATGTATTTTCAAACACTTCTCTATTCCCAATGCCTAGGAGAGTGCCCATAATAAAATACCCAACAAGTATATGCTAAATTAAAAATGACTGAAAGAATGAAGTTTCTCAGTTATTGGGAAAAGGATTCAATATACTTTCTTGAAAAATGTGCATTTATTTTCAGACACATTAACTGCAGCTAGAAATTTACTTGAAACATTTTATTAAGTTAATAAAGTGACTTTCATCATTACTCTCATCATAGTTTGTTCCAGTTTCTGGTAAAAAACAAACAAACAAACCCATAAACCTAGGAAAACTTGGATCCTATATATATATATATATATATATATATATATATATATATCTCAGACTCATATACCTTTTCTGCTGTCAGAACATTTTCTCTGCCTCACAGAGTTGTGCTGCATTCACATTTCAGTAATAGGTGTCATAATTTTGCACGTCTCATAAACCAACCTGAAATCAACCTTAGGGGATATCAAAAAAATTGAGAAGCTAGCTCTATCAATACTTAAACATTGCTATTTGTCTTAGAAAGTAAGAATAAGTGTCTTAGAAGAATAATGCTTTATCAGGAATGAAAAATAAACCTATTTCTTGACAACAGAGAACCTTACCTAGTTGTGCTAAATTAAGTTAGTCATTTAAAATTATTTGCCAAGGTCTCAGAAAAAAACATTCCTTGACTTATGTTAATGTCAGTTACTACAGGAATAGGAGGTTTGATAAATATGCAGTAAAACAGTCACAGGAGTAAAACAAATGCTATGCTGAGGGAGAGAGTGTTAAGTCCAAAAATCTCTATTTCTTGACATTTCCTTGTTTACATAAAACTTCTTGCTGATAGAGTTAAACTTTTTTTTTTTTAACTGAGCTAAATGAATAAAAACAATGGGTGTTTAAAGAGTCAGAGGATGAGACACCTGGGTGGCTTAGTCGGTTAAGCATCTGTCTTCGGCTCAGGTCATGATGCCCGGATCCTGGGATACAGTACAACATCAGACTCCTTGCTCAGCGGGGAGTCTGCTTCTCCCTCTGCCTGCTGCTCCCCCTGCCTGTACTCTATCTCTGACATAATGAATAAAAAATCTTGGAAAAAAAAAAAAGAGTCAGAGGCAAAACAAAGCAGGTGATACTTTCATACCTAAGGGATGTGTAATTCATAATTTATACTTTTTTATGTCAAATTTTAAAGGTCCTATAGATTTATTTATTTAATATTTTACTGAGGTTGACTCTGTAGCATTTCTGTAGAATGATAATGATATAAGCCAGTGCACTGCTTTGCCTTTTTGCTATGATCAGCTTATTCTCAGAACTAACCATTCCTTTAAATATCATTTGAGACTAAAAGTAAGTAACACAGAAGACAAGGTAGAACCAACTAACTGAATTCCATTATCTGTATAATTTTTTATTGTACTGTAGAATTCTTTGCACTGTTATCAAAGAACTGCAAACTCAAATAGCAATGTGCTTCATTATTATATGACCATTTTCTGACCTGAGAACTTCTAGTATTTACATTACTTGATATCTGATGCAATATATAATGATTTAAAAATATGCCAGCTTCTAAGAGGCATAAGTATCTCCACTTTCTGATATTCATTCCTTTGTGATGTCCCCTCTTACACAGTGTCAGCATTGGCTTATATGACCAACAAAATATGGTATACCTCTGCCATGAGGGCTTCTCTCTCTCACTTTTCTTTTGATCTCTTTGACCCCTTGCTCTAGGGAGCTTCCTAGAGCAGCTGCCATGTTCTGGGGATAGGTCCATGTGGTAGAGCACTGACACTCCTGCTAATAGGTGAGATGAAAATGTAAGCTTGGAAGAAGATCCTCTAGCACCAGATGCTCCTTCAGATGACTGCAGCCTTAAATAACATCTGCACTACAACTTCATGAGAGACCCTGAACCAAAGCCATTTAAGTAAGATACTTTCAAATTCCCAAGGTGCAGAAATTATAAGATAATAAATGTTTGTTATTTTAAGAATAAATTTTGGGGTGATCTCATACACAATAGAAAACACATACATATACTATGTACAGAGTCATTTATATCAGATTATGTTTAAAAACAGAATAATCATGATTTGGAACAAGAAGCAATTGCAAAAAATTCATGAGCTAATTTTACAAATATTGTTAAAGATTTAGAGGTAGCAGGACCTAACCTCAATTAATTTGATCCAATTAATTTGCCAGGCAAAACTGAATTAAATAAAATGGCTTTTATTATGTTAAAAACTTTAAATGTGATACTGTATGGAGAACTATCAAGGATGATTTCATAGGGCTTAGGAGTTATAAATAAATTCTTAATTATGAATCATAATTTGTAATATTCTAATTTTTGAATCAGTACCTCTAATTTTAAAACAATATGCCTATTAAGAGATAAATAAAATATTCTTAAGATGTTTAATGAGTTGATATCTTAATTATTCTAAGACATTATATATAGGAATGAATTTTCCTACTTATGGGTGTAGAATAGTAATTTGTAAATATTTTTAAAAATGTAAGTATTATATGTAGGTAAAAACTAAAGCTAACAAAAATATAAAAACTACTAATAGCTTGTATTTTGATTATATGGCAGATGTTAATATGTTTTTTATTTAGTTAGATGCAGGTAAAATTATGCAATAACATGTAAATTAAGTAATAATTATGTTTCTATATAAAATAAATAATGAGTATGATGAGGTGTTACTTTTGTTGTTAGCTTATATAATAAAATAATACCATTTGAAGAAAAATGTAATTTTGGGGGAATCCTAGTAAATGTTATAATATGAAAGTTTATTGCATTAGTTTATAGTAGAAAAGGAATGCATGAGGTGTTTCTCCCTATCCCTTATCCCATTCCAAAGCTGCATTGTTTAATGAGAACTATGAAGGTTCTAGATACACAGAAAAATAAATATGATCAGATAAGTTAGTTGAAAAGAAGCTCCAGAGTGTAAACTAAAATTTAAGAATTTTGTCAAGTCTCCAGTATATTCTGTATCTATGTAATACTGATGCTAAGTCACAGTAGGAAAAATTTCATGAAAAAGACTATGAAAGGTCAAAAGAAGAGTGAAGCACTCGGCTAGAAACTACTGAGAAACTATTACCATCACTTCACTAGGTGTGAAGTGATCAGTCTAGGGAGTGATTAATCTAAAATGAAAGTATGGAGGAGGAATATACCCATAGGAAGAACAGAAAAACATAACTTCCTGTCCACTCAGGAGGGAGAAAGCCTGGGAAAAATACCCAGCTTCTTCCTTTGCCCTTTTTCCCCATCTCCTGCAAGTGTATGCCTTTGGCCCCAAATGCAAGAGCAACCGGGAAGTCAAGAAGCCCACTGATACTGTTTGTGAAGATCATATCTCCCAGGGCACAAAGAAGCATGAAGAATGAAGGTTGGACCTGGAGGGGATAACTATAAATAAGCAGCACATCTGTAGTCACTGGTGAAAGTTTGTGATATTCAATAAACTTTCTAAGGCAGAAAATTATCCTATTCTTTTGAGAATGGTAACAATTAACAGCAATGTTTCAAGCAAGAGGGGCTGTGTATCTTTCCTTCAGTTAATGACAAAATCCAACTGACAACATTCTGTATTCCTTGTTAACCATAATTTTTCCTTACCCCACTTCTTAGTTTTCTACCATATATCCTGTGTGCAATTAAACACAACCCTTTACTGAATATGTTATTATTCTGTTCTTTGTTAGTAATTACAGTGGATACCCTGTCATTAGGGAAAAAGGCAGGCTGTTAATGATCTAATTCTAACATTATCATTCTAATTACTCAGTATGCTGGTCATGTCACTGATTAATTCTGTCACCCTGCTACCTATGCAATTAATAAAATGATACTGAATAAATACACCAGATGTTGAGCTGTGATGTTGAATATCCATGTATTATCAAAGTAGTTGAAGCACTCCTAAATGAAAAGAAGTACTTTCTTTAACTCTCACTTAACTTTATTTAGTTGTCAATATTTCAAATACTTTTATTCCATGTCCAAATATATTTATGCCAAGTCCAAAAATAATGATATTTCAAATTGATAGAAGTTTATTTTATTTTCTATTACCACACTCTTGATTACTCCTTTCTTTCCTATTATGATGTAAGTTACTTCAGGCAAGACCTGTTTTTAGTTTGTTTATTTGTTTTGGATCTCCATGACCTAAACCAGTACTTGCCATATAGTAATCTCATAATAAATATTTTTATGAATGAATGTATTACAGTTCATGGTATTTCTCCTCTTGAGAGTTGAAAATATCCTGAGTAATTCTAGCTATCATGTTGTGACAAAAACATGATCTTTTATTAGCTACAATGAATTCAGGGGGGATGGAGATTGAAACATAGACAATTATTGAGAGATACTTTCTGTTTATAAACTTTCTATTAAAAGATTAAAACAATCCCTTTATCATTTCAAAAATCTGTGATTCTGTACAATATTTGTCACATATTAATGCTTATCTAACATGAGATTTCATTAAACAATGCTATTTTACTTTATTACTATTATTATTGTTATTATTATTATTAACCACATATGCATCCTTGTGTTGCTTTTCACATGGATTTTTTTTTTAATTTGAATATCTGGAGGATATGGATACTGGTGTCGATTACCTAAGGAAGAATTTCTCAGGTACAACACTGAAAAGAAAAATTTCAAATTTTGGTATCTGAGAGAAAAATCCAACTACTCTTGGGAACATGATTTATCAGGTACAGACTTAGAGGATTTATTAATAAATGCTGGAAGGTTTTCAAGTAGTAAAGTTTAAGATGAAAATTTCTACAGCAGGGCAACTCAGAAGTTGAGTGCACACAGACACCGAATCCTGAGAAAATCATCTAAATCTATGCTGCTCTCTCTGCCTTGTGGAGGCCAAAATGAAATGAAAGTCCTGTTGAAATATTCATCCTCACCCCAGCTACAATAGGAGAGAACCTTCTGCACAAAATATTATTCTTTTTCTTAGAAGACAACATGACTACTAATAGTTAATAAAAGGCAGGGTGTCTGGGTGGCTTAGTTGGTTAAGCATCTGACTTTTGATTTCCACTCAGGTCATGATCTCAATGTCATGGGATCAAGCCCTGTGTCAGGCACCGTGCTCAGTGGGGAGTCGGCTTGAGTTTCTCTCCCTCTACCTCTGCTCCTACCACCACTTGCCCTCTCTCTCTCAACTAAATAAATAAATCTTTAAAAAATAGTTAATAAAAGGCAAGAAATTGCTAGAAAAAGATAAGTTTAGGGGAAATAATGGTGCTTTCAGTTTCATTCTTCTTATACTGGTATCTGGGAAGATCAGAGTTTGATTCCATCAAGAAAATTGCATCAACAAAATTAATTAACTGATTAAATTTTTAAACTCTTCTCATGGAAAGTCAAACCTAGAAAGAAAGGAAGAGGAGGACCCTCAAGGTTAAGCCCACACTGCAGAAATCTACAAACAACTTTTAAAATTCTCTCCATATTACTTGCTTTTCCTTCTCCATACAACTAAGTACAGATCATTCCAAAGTATTTCTTAACTTTTCTCTGTTGACTGTCTTGGAATCTTTTTTGTCTTTACTACTTATGCAGATTCTATCTCTAGCCCTAACCCTTCTCTGATGGATTATTTCTCAATGGATTATAATTTAGGTATTTAGATTATAACCTGACTCTACTTCTTTTTTCCCCAGACTCAGAATCCTTATCTGGAAAATTAACAAATTTGGTAATTTGTACTTTCTGCCCAAGTGAACCAACCCTGCTCAAGGTGTTTAGTTCATCCAAAGAGATAGGAGGTTGACCTCTCAAGAGTACTTGGATTAAAAATTGAGGACATCAGATTCGGGACTCCTTAGACCCAAATTTGTCAATAGTAATTTATTCTAGGAACAATGTAAGTGTTTCTGGTGAACTTCAAACCTGGTTTTCAGTAAAATGGAACTACTGTAATCTCAAAGAATAACTAAACACTAAAGTTTAATTTCTAGTTCACTGGACATGAGCTTAGCCAGAGCAGCTATTTGAGTATCCACAATTAAACCTCCTATGCTCATTACAGATTTAAGTACTTGTACGTCTGACAGGCCTACCAAAGGATATGAATAACCCTGAACGTTTTCCTCTTGGTTCAAAATTAGGATTTCTAGAAATACAACTCCTCCCTACTTCATTTATTATTTTTTCTTCAGGATCTAATGATATGCCCTCCAATTTTGTTGACACCAAGACCACTAATAAATAGAAGAAATAAATGAGCAAACTAAATAAATCAGTTTTAACTTTTAAATGTTGCTCTGGTTTTAAAGTTTCATTTAAATGAAGTTCAATCCCATTCTGTAGAGACCTTTTCTAATATGTGAGACCTATGTATCTATGACACTAGAAATGTGTCTACTGAATTAATCTTATTTTTCAAGTATTAATTTGACCAGGCTAGAAGAATAATAAGATTTAAGATCTACTAGAGCATCCCTATCTAGGGCAAATTGTTTTCTTCCACACTATGTCTAATGTTCATAACTGCGGTCCATAATTTTTCTAGAATAGGAAAAAGTCTTCCACTTATTTGGAGAAATGGAGCATTTGTGATTAAGATTAAAAGTGTCTTTCTCAAAGAGGACAAGATGGCGGGGAACTAGGAGGAGGCTCTGATTCAACCTGTCCCCTAAAGTGAGCTGATTACCTACCAAGGAACTCCGATCACTCATGAAATCAGCCTGAGATCAGAATTCCACACGTCAGGATCTCTACGGGGGCAGAAGACGCCAGTGGGCAGGTGAAGCAGAGTGGGAACGCCGGACTGGGATCGGAAGATAAACAAAAGGGGGAGGGAGCCACCAGAGGAGACGCACTGGGAAGTAATACCCCAATACGAGAGTGCCCTACGACTGGGGACCAGCATTAACTTGAAGTCTGATAGAAAGCACTCAAAAAGAGCAAAGGATCACAGGGGGAAATTGTGGGAAGTGGAACGGTTAGGGAGAGGGGCTTAAGTCCCCCAAGGAGGACAGACAACCCTGGCACTGAGCCAGAGAGAGTGCGGCAGAGAAACCAGCTCCCTGAGCCCTCCCTGAGCCGGAGGAGACCTCCTAAGGGTGCTTGGTGTGTGGCAGGGGCTGGGACCCTCATGGAGCAGAAACAGCCTTTTGCAGTCCCCTCCCGTGCGCTGCGCCACGCTAGCAGAGCCTGAGACGCGCTCCACCCCCTGAGAGAGGTGCACGGGCGCCAGCCCGGCTTTCCAGGACCCAGAAAGTCTGAGCGCTCGCAGCTCAGGCCAGCGGAGAAAATCTCTGTGTGCCTTCCCTGCTTGGAACCCTTCTGGCGGTCTGGAGCTGCCCAGACAGCTGCCGCTTGTGGTTTTGAGTACAAGCAGGACACACAGGTGTCCCCAGAGATCTCGGCTGGGAACCTGCTCTGCAGCACCCAGAGGGGAACCGACTGGGGCTTCTCTCTGGGAGGGAGGTCTGGGTGCAGTTTGCTTTCCTCTAAACCTCCAAGAACCATCGGGAGCTGCCAAGGGGAGAGAAAACAAATGAACAGACATAAAAACCTCCAGAGAACAAAAGCCTAAAGGCCCAGTTTCCTCAGAGCTCTCCCCCTGGAGGGGGGTGGGAGGACTTAACTCAGGAAACACCGCCTGAAAACCCACGCGGCAGGCCCCTCCCCCAGAAAGCCAACGGGCCGAGAAGACAACAATCACTACTACTTCATAGATATGTTTAATTTTTAATTCGTTCCCACTATTCTGGTTCATTTTTAAACTTTTTAAAATCTTTTTTATTTTTTTATATGGATTTTTTAGCCTATTTACCATCACAGTGAGATGTCCAGTACATCAAATTCCATAATAACCTTTTAACCTGAACTTTTAGATACATATACCCATGTATTTCTTTTGCTTGTCTATTTTTTTATTTTTTTAATTTCAATTTAGTTTAGATCATTCTTTTCTTTACTTTTATTTGCTAATATTCATATAGAGTTAAAATTCAAGGTAATCCCCTTTCCCCAATCAATGCTACCCCTATAGGTAAACCAACTTTTAATCCCCTGTTATCTTAGGAAAGTTGTATCCTTTAAAAAAGATATCAAGATACATCCAGGAAGAAGCAAAATAACCTTCCTCATGCACACTGAGAATCTCCAACCACTCTCCCATCCTTTTCTCCTACAAGTATTTTTGTGTACTTGTGTTTGTCCTGGTAGTATATAAATCTTACACTTAGGGTTCTTTTTGATGAGGTTCTTTTTTTTGTTTGTTTGTCTGTTTGTTTCTTTGTTTTCCTTCTACATATGTATGTACATATTTTTTTTCCTCTTGTCATATGCTTTTATCAGTCTTTTTTGTTTGTCTGTATTTGTTTGTATACTTCACAAACCTTACCTTGGGGCCCATTTGGGCTGAGCCTTCTCTTTTACCCTTCTTTCTTTTTCCTGTCTCTCTCTCTCTCTTTCTCTCTTTTTCTGCTTTCTCTCTTTCTTTTTTTCTTTCATTTGGGTGGGGACTCTTGATTGCTCAGAAGCATTCCAGGGTGCACCTTCATTGCACCAAGGTCGATACATCCAGCTACAACCATTCAGCCAACTCTCACCAAAATGACTAGGAGGAGGAATGCCCAACAGAAGAAAAATTCAGAGGATGGGCCCTCTGCAACAGAGCTAATGGCTACCGACATAGACATTATGT
>PISX010018544.1:0-40415 GCA_004024625.1 Mellivora capensis
CCCTGAATGTTAATGGGCTAAATGCTCCAAATGATTCTTAAAACATGTGAAAGTCTAGGCACTGTGTTACCCTCATCACAGCTTTACCCCAGGAAAAATTCTTTATACTGGTCCTATGACAGTTACCTTCTTTATTGGTTTTTGAATGACTTATGAATAGATTTCAAAAAACTTAATTCTTTAGCACTTAGGATATGGTGTCTTTACTGGGATCTATTTGTGGAATGAAAGGGGAGAAAAACAAATTGTACAGAATCTAAGCAATGAACAATTCTCATCCTCTTAGAATTTTCTGAGAGCGAGAAAGAGTGTACATGTGCAAGCAGAGTGGAGAGGGAGAGGTCCTTAAGCAGACTCTGCACTGAGCACAGAAACTGACACAGAGCTCGATCATTCTACCCTGAGATCAGGAACAGAACTGAAATCAGTTAGAGACTTAACCGACTGAGCCACCCAGCTGCCCCTCATATTTAAATTTTTAATTGAAGCATAGTTACATTTTTTAAGACTTTTTTTTAGATTTTGACAGAGACAGCAGGCGCATAAGAGCACGCATCAACAAGTGAGAAGGCAGGCAGAAGAAGAGGAAAAAGCAGGCTCTCCACTGAGCAGAAAGCCCTACACGGGCTCAATCCTAGAATGCTGAGATCATGACCTGAGCCAAAGACGGACGCTTAGCTAACTGAGCCACCCAGGTGCCCCCATAGTTGACGTTTTAGTTTCACAAGAACAACACAAGGATTCAAAAATTATATATATTGTAAAATATTTACCACTCTAAGTATATTACAATATTCTTAACTATATTCCATACGGTGTACTTTCCATCTCTATGACTTATTTCGTAACTAGAAGTCTGTAACCTCCAACAGTTTATTGATGGTTCTCATTCTTCACTGAAAACTACTAATATACTCTGAATCAAGCTGGGCCTCATACTTATAAACCCGAGCATTTCTCTAAAATATATGCTTTCCTGTTAAAATTCCCCTCACTAGAATTAATGTCATAATTATGGGGTTTGTTAGGGGTATAGCCTTCAGGTTTCTTTCCCATTCACTAATTCATGCACCTAACTTATGCACTTAGCTTTTATGCATCAAGGTACTATGCAAAGTGCTAAAGTTTTGGGTTTTTTTTGTTTTTTTGTACTAAGATGCACTAACCCCTCATCAGAAAAATCAAGATTGATAGGCTCTATCACAGGATGGGGGATTAAACATTACACATGGGGAAAAAAAAAAAGTCTATCCAACAGGGAAAAATCCAGTGACAAATACTTCTGGAACTTCTTATAGCACAGGTCTGATTCATCTTCACACACAGAAATGTTCAATAACAGTGTCTACAAAGTATCTACAAAGGCATAAAGAAATTTTTTTGAAAAAGGAGTGTATTTGAAAGGAAAATGTAAAGTTTCATGCACCTGTGAAAAGGACTCATTTAATGCGGAGATGGAGCAAGAGGAGGTGAGACGTAAAACATGGCCAGTTTACAACTGCATACACAGGCCTTAAGCAGCTTGGGTTTTATATTGTTGGGTGGTGGTTCTGTTTACATGGGTCTGTATCCAATGACACTTTTCAGAAATGTACGTATCTATACCTATACCCACAGTTTATCACTTAGTCGTATAGTGTTCCATGGATACTTGAAACCTATTCCATGACCCAGATCATATGTTCCTGCTTATGCAACAGGAACCCAGAATGGATTGTTAATTACTGGAGTAAACTGATTGCATGGCATCTTTGGGAAATATTCTAGTTGCAGTGAAGGAAGAATAATAGAGAAGATTTTACTGACAGGGGGAGAAGGGAAGAGGCCCTTAAAATGGCCCAGATCAACAAAGATAAAGATAGTTACCCACCTTGCCTATCTATCCTTCCCAAGGACCTTTACTCACATCTACCTGCAGTGTCAACCTGTTAATATGTATGTATCCTCAACTAAAATGCAAGGTGTTCCATTCCAGACAAGTTAGTAGGTTCTCTATATAGAATACTTACATAAAGTTTAGGACATGATGTTACAATGAGCTGAGAAAGGGGGGTTTCTTTTGCTTATTTTTTATTGCCAAATATAAATTCAAATTAAAACAATACATACCTACACCTTCTCCAGCTAAGTTATATAAAGTTTTCACTGAAGGGGAAAAAAAAAGAGGGGGGGGGGACAGAAGTCTTCAGTGGCAGGAAAAGAAACAGTATCATTAGAATAAAGTTATGTATCTAACATCAAAGTACTATGACAATTTTGTAAGGTGTAACTAAAACGATTACTATAAAAATCTACAAATTATGATTTGTGGTATTCTTTTTTTTTTAAAAGATTTTATTTATTTACTTGAGAGAGAGAGAATGAGAGGGGGAGAAGGTCAGGGGGAGATTCAGACTCCCTGCGGAGCCGGGAGCCCGATGTGGGACTCGATTCCGGGACTCCAGGATCATGACACAAGCTGAAGGCAGTCGCCCAACCAACTGAGCCACCCAGGTGCCCCTGTGGTATTCTTGAAGTTCCATTTACTTCCTTACTGGGCATGTTTCCTCGGTGATAAACTGTGAGGCTTAATGAAGTCCTGCTAATAGGAATAAACTCAAACCCTGGTGAGAATCATAGAATAGCAAAGAGGAAAATCAATGATTGTAACTAGTTAGCACTTTTGAAAAATGTTCAGTTGGGCAGAGAGCAAGGGAATTAGAGATCTACCTTTGCGCTTTTATCCTTGTAGGTCAGTTAATAGTCTTATCACAGATCCAATAGGATTGGATTTTATTTTATATATGAACACTCATGAAGTGATATATTGCTATTTAAATTCTAGCACTGCATTTTGTTCTTCACTATGCTTAATTTGAAAGTAAAGTTACTACTTATAAAAATAAGCTGTTGACAGTGATTGCCCACAAAGACTGCTATTTACCTGTTTCTCTATGCATCCCAGTTCCAGACGTCGACATTTAACAAAAGGGTATTCCAGTATTTTGAAACAAAGTAAATGAAATTGTCATGCATATGCTGTTTTATAATGCAAGCATTTTCAGTGACACTTTATTACTTTTCTACTTGATTTAACAATAGGCACCATAACAGACATAAAATTCAGCTATCAGGGGAGGGGGGGCTTCTTAAGCTAAGAGTGAGGACTAGATTTTTTTTTTTAAGATTTTATTTATTTATTTGACAGAGAGAGAGATCACAAGTAAGCAGAGAGGCAGGCAGAGAGAGAGAGAGGGGGAAGCAGGCTCCCTGCTGAGCAGAGAGCCTAATTGGGGGCTCTATCCCTGGACCCTGGGATCATGACCTGAGCTGAAAGCAGTGGCCCAACCCACTGAGCCACCCAGGTGCCCTTAGCTTATTTTTATAAAAGATTTGTTAAAAGATGAAAACATTCTGACCCCAATACCACAAAGTCAACTTCAGAAAGCCAAAAAGAATTACCTCAGATCTCCCTGACACCTACAGGAACCTTCTCTGCCTTCTAGCTACCCAGTAGTGTGGTGGCTGCTGTCCACGCCTTGTAATTATTGTCCTGCACAGCTCACCTTCTGAGTAGATGCTCATGATGTAATTTCAGTGTCCAGGATGTCTGAGCCAATTCCAATTATCTGAGACATCACAATTTCAGCACAATTTGGGCACACTGAAATTGTTCATTAGTGGGTTTTTCAGTTTTTGTTGTTTTGTTTTGTTGCTCTTCATCTTCTCAAAAGGGATAAAGCTTGTCAGGAACTAGTAACTACAAGGAATATATACAGTTTGCAAATCAATAGATATATAGATATGTAAACACATATGTATTACATATAAGCTATGTTATATATATAAGCACCTTGTATATCGACATGAAATCTGAAATACAATTTAATAGTTGTTTAATACCAGATTCATATTATGTCTTTTACTAGACTTGATCAGCCATTTCCTAACAGCTATGCCCTAGAAATTCAACTTATGGTAATGTACCTAAGAATGAGAGATGAAACAGAAGGATATGAAACAAAGTAGCCATAGAAAATGTAGTGCATTATTAGCTTTAATGTCATTTGAACTGTAAAAAAAATTCTGAAATTGAGGGAAAGTATTCTCACTAGTTTTAAGGTATAATTAGAACTTAAAAATACCAAAATACTCTAGAAATGGGAATTCTTAATATCAACTTATTAAAAACTTGGTATTTAATTTTTTTAAGAAAAAAATTAATTTCTACAGTTACTTAAGTATCAAAAGAATGAGTGAGGAGAAAGTCTATAGAGAACTCATGAGTAGGAGTGTAGTAGACAATGCTATCAGGGAAAATGGACTGGAATCAGAACACTTTACACTTTAATTTTGTTCTAACCAGATGATCATGAGTAAATAACTTCATTAAAACTGCTTTGTTTTAAATTAATTTTTGTAGATGTATAATTTCATATAAGCTAGAGTAACATTTGGAGTAAAAATTTACTCTGTTAAAGTACTAACTTTTAGGATGTAACTTACAATTTGTTCTCTATACAAATTTGTATACATGCTTTTCCTGATAATATTCAACTACTATTAATAGCAATTCACCTAATTTAGGGGAAATCCACAAAAACAATTTGCCAAGAAGGATTTTTCAATTTGATACTTAGAAAAATGTCAGTGTTTGCAAAGAACTGCTAGAAATATAAATCATGGGCGGTTTTTTCCTTGTTTGTTTTTGTTTTTGTTTTGTTTTTGCATGCTTTAAGTCTTTGTTTTTATCATTTGTTAATGAATAGCTATTTTTATGATAACATGCACTTCTGCAGTTCTGTGTGTGATAATTTCTGAGTGGATTGGCATTCAGGGTATCTGTACAGGGTATCTGTATAGACAGTTGAAATAAAAGCTTACTGGATTTTTTT
Source organism: Mellivora capensis (assembly GCA_004024625.1). Taxonomy (NCBI): domain Eukaryota; kingdom Metazoa; phylum Chordata; class Mammalia; order Carnivora; family Mustelidae; genus Mellivora; species Mellivora capensis. The sequence continues at coordinate 4,875 of PISX010018544.1, forward strand.
AGTAGGCTTTAAAATAGCCATTTTATTCCACAATGGAAGAGGAAGAATACCAAGTCTGATGCATTGAATTCTAAGCAAGTGAATGTAATCTGTTATGCATGGACAGTGTAGAGGGGGTAGTCTAGGATGTGGCGGTACCTGTCAATGTGGTTTTGAAGAGGGGGGGTGGAAAATCAAAGAAAGGCACCTAAGAAATTTTTATGATAGATTTGTGAATTAACACCTTGATATATTAAGCAGGAATATTTTAAACCAAATTACAAGGTAATAATCTTGATTTTCATCCAGTAACACTTTTGCTCAGAAATTACCTCCAATATCAAGAGTCAAATCAATTTTATGCAAGGTTCTGTGTAGAATGGATGGATTCCAGAGATTTAAGCTACTAGCCCAGTTAGAGACTAATGGAGTCAATCCTACTTTTTTTTAATACCTATATTTCCAATTTCGTCTATTATGGGAAATACATTGACCCAAAAACTGAATAAATCCCTTGGGAATACCATTCATAGCCTTCTTCAGGAACTATGTAGCTAAACCCCACCTTAACAAGGATGCAGACACAAACAAATTTGTTTCTTGCACACAAATCAAATAATCAAGTCCATGATTCCATCCCGGGGGTTCTACTGAGCTCTTTAACCTCTATGATCTCCAAAGTAACAATTTTTTTTTGCTTAGTGTTCTTTTACATTAAAGAAGGTCACACTTTCCATATTCTTTTAATTGGTATATTTTCTTCCAAACCTCACAGCTCAGTAAGTTACCTAGATATAAATCTTTGGATCATTCATCTTAAATTGTAATTGAATGTGTTCAATAATTACTATCAAATACTTTTATTGAATACTTACATTCAACTTCTGAGTAACTTCTTTTTCCAATCATATAGAGGTATATTAGCTTTAATTACCAATAATAAAGTATTGTTAGAGGCAATTATAAAATTTCCTAATTAATATAAGAATGAAACATTCTTTATAAAATGTTCTACAGTTTGAGAAGAAAGTTCATGTTTATCAAATAGTGAAAGAGAAAAGTAAGACACCTGTATTTGAAGAACAGGTTTGGGAAATTTCTTAACAGAAATAAAAAATATGTTATTTCCTAGTTATTTTGCCAAGCAATTTAAATATACTAAAAATAGGACAATAATTCTTAATAAAAATAGATGATACAGAAAGATGCAAAAGTCTTATTTCATGAAAACAATGGTGAGAATAAAATCTACAGGAGAGGAAAATAAAATTAAATGTCTCTTAGGAATTATCCTGGTCAAGTTGATCGTACCTACGTATATCTTGTTTTATAGTACAAGCCAGGCTGAAATTTTATAATGAAATGACCCTGACCTGAAGCCTCCTTTGTAAATGACTAGTGCCTTAATTATTTGCATCTGTGAACTCAAATGAACATACTTAAGGATATATCAATATGCTCATAAATCATCTGCAGGCGATAAGTAGTCCAACATAGATAATTAGAGAATTTACGGAAGGCTTACTCCCTCTGTTTATCTGCTTATGACATTTGCGGTACAGCCCTAACAGCAGGATAATTACTAGATTTATTCATCAAACAAAATCACGCCTTCTGGGAATGCACAGTGACTCCGGTTTTAGGACTAATAAAGACATTTTTCACCAAAACTCAAGTACTAATTTGCTCAATAACTAGCTGCAATAAGCTTTTATGGAAGCACTCAAAGAAAAGGCTTGGCACCAGAGGGCAGATAATTAAAGGTGCAGTATCCCTATACAAAAGGATCTGAACAATTCCCTGACCATATTAAAATTTAATTGTTGAATGTTAATTGAAAAAAAATAAGTCGCTTCTGTTCTCTGCATTTCAGTAATTATTCTCCTCAGATCAAAAACCTATCTGTATGTCTAACAAAAGGAGACCTAAAATAAAGTGCTCTAACACTTGTCATAAAGTATCCCAGTAAAACATAAAAATTAACTATTATGGGGAAAAAATCATATCTCATATAAAGCTATACATTTGCTTTAAATTCTCTGCTCGGAGTCCGTCTTCCTCCATCCCTCACCCACCAACACAAGAGTTATAACCAGTCAGGTTGTTTCATTAAATGTTTCAACAACTTTATAAATGATAATCCCCCAGAATATTTTAGTTATTTGAAAACTTAAGTATTCCTTAACTTCATTTTCCCATGAGTAATTTTTTTTTTTGCATTTTTTCTCTAGGATTTCTTTTCTATATCCACAAAAGGGAGCTACTTCAACAGAAAAGCATTCTTAACCAAACTCATTGAACATTAATTAGGTGAAGTGATCACAACCTAGTTGGCTTGTCCACACAAAAGTTCTGTTCTCAAGGAAGCATGGAATTGCAGTTCAATTCTACATATTTACATCAACATTCTGATAAAATAGTAATTGTGAAGTGTTTTTAAAATGTTTCCACATGGGACAGTTAGGATATTCCCAGAAGCTAAGCTTTTACAATCTACCAAAAATCAGAAATTCTCGGGCCCTTGGGCTCACTTTCTGCTGCAAAGGAATGATGAACTACACAAAATGCAGACTTTTAAACTCATATTTAATTGTTTAATGTCATGGCTCTTGGTAGAGCATTGTTGCTTGAAAAATAAATTGGGTAATTCAATTAAATGGCTACAGAAGATACATCATATCGGATGTAGAAAGGCACTAACCCCAGCTTGAACTTGACGTCCCACATCGCTTCACTTATTTGACAAATGGATTCTTGAAAATAATTGAAACACATGGCTGCCAGCATAGGTCAATAATACTTTTTTGCCATTCAGCCTCTTAACAGCTTCCATTTTTTCTTGCACTGTGCCATTCAGGGCAAAGATTGCATTTGCCTGGTAAATCATGCAAGCATTATTACTAAAATGGGACTAAATGCAATGAAAATGGACTACATAAAAGTAATGGCACTTAAGTAAAAGGAAGACCATCTACTAGGGCAAACACTAAATGTCAGAGTTAAATACTATATGACATTACTTCCATTACAAGCTCATATTATGCACATAAGAAAGCAAACTCACTAACTACAGCTGCATATGACATTTTCATGTTGTTAACCAATGTTTTCAAGAAAACTACTGTTAATCCAGACTTAAAGCAGAGCCACATACATGCTAGTTCAAGCTTTCTCCTCGTTCTTTAGGTATTATATTACAGTTAGGCAAAAATTCCATCACTGCCTAGGTTTTACATTGAAAATCACCAAAAGATTTAAAGGGTGATTCCTGGGCTTTTTGATGACACACGGGGGGAAAAACTGAATTAGAAGCCAAGAATTTTAAGAATACTGTTCAGATAAATAGGTTTTGAATGGGGTAAGGGAAACATGTGCTTTAGCCTAGATGATACAAACAGGAAGGATTTTAATTTTTAAATTTCAACTTTGTTGTATTACACATTCGAAATGGTTAAGAGGGAACCAGTACATAAAACACAATATGAAGATCCAAGCAGAAATGCATCTTTTGCTTGTTTTCCATATGGAACAGGACACTACCATTTTCTTAGTGTTTTGCGTTTAGTCTGGTGTGGTTTTTGTTAAGAAAACGTGTCCTAGTTTCTTAATGTTCAAGCCTTCAATTATTTTACAACTACGCAGTACTGCTTAGAGATAAAAATTCAATCATATTGTCTAGGATTGACTCCTGCCTCGACCCATCTGCTATGAATAAATTACTCAATCTATTGACGCCTCAGTTTTCACATCTGTAAAATGAAGATAAAGATAGAAAATTATGTGAGTGAAAACTAAGAGGATTAAGTGTTTAATGTAGTACCTAATAATAAAGGCTTAATAAATATCACCAGGCATTGTATACAGCAAACTATGCATCAATCACAAGGCTTTTATAAGACAAGAGATGTTCGTAAGTGAACACTATGCATTTTGACACCGGAGTCCAGCTTCAATATTCTCAGGTCATGTTTGATTTTTTTCACCCTTTCTAAATCATAAAGCTCTTTTAACTTTCATTTCATTGATCAAACTGCCTTTCCTTTTGAAATGCTAACTCCTGAAAGTTACACTGCAACTATCAACATCCACTGATCTTAACCTTCAGATGAACCCAGCTCCCTTCCTCTAGGAGCCAAAGGTGCCATTTTAGGTTTTCTAGACAACTCCTCCAATCGATGGTATTAAGTACTAGGAAAGCAAACTCCTCAGGCTGCTTAAGAATATGATTATGTTCTGTAAAACTTTTTTTTTTTTTTAACAAGTCATTTGTGGTTTTCTACCCCCTTTTGTAGCAGTCACCCACCAAGGCCGCCACTGCTGCCACCACCACCATTATTCAGCCCCAACACAACCAGTCCTTGAGTCTTTTACTGGGGATAACTAACCACATGTTTATCTGATGGAGGGGGAGGGGCGGCAGAGGAAGAAGGTAGAAGGAAGATTTATGGGAGCAACTTTCATCAGCATTACTGTTTTTGCTGATTTGTGTTTCACAGGGTTTTGGTTATTCAAGTAATTCAGTCAAGAAAAATTCAATAGTTCTATGAAAGTACATTTCAAAAATCTCAGTTTGTCTTGTCTTCGGTGTGCGAAGGAATTGTTAAAAAATGATACTCAAAACCCGCAAACACTGCAGTGGAATACAGTACTCTTATTTGTCAGAGCTATTTTTTAAACAATATGAAAAGAAAAACAAAAGTAATAATAGCTAACACTGCAGAGAGAAAAGATCCATTAGAGAACATGCACACTTCTGCAGGTTACAAACATCAGAATGATATTGATGTATTATGGAAAACAATTGAAAGAACTAAGATTCACAGATTTCTATCTACTATTCTAGAGTATTCAATTAAATTAATTTAAACTTATTAAAATAATATCCTGCTGTATTTATCTTCATACATAAACTGTTTACTTTAAGAATTATTTATTAGCCTTGCATTGAAATATGACTACTTCTGGGCTATTTCCTGATTACTAAGAAGTAATTTATTTTGCATATTTGTTTTGCAAAATACTAATCCCTTAAATTTAAAAATCAAGACACATAAAGCACGGCAATAGGTATGTACACTCACAAAAATTAAATATATTTCATTTAATTCTAAAATGACACTCACAAAAATAGATTATGAGCATTAAAAAAGATTGCCTTAAGAAAAAAAAAAAAGTCTAACGGGAAAATTTGCTGGCCCAGGAGCTTGATTTAGGCAGGGTATTTCAAAATTCTCAAAGCTTACTTTTCTCAATTAAGGATTATGGAAACAATCCTGGTAAGCCTAAAGGGTATTGAATTGTGCTTGTAGAACATTAAGCAAACATGGGTATCTCCAGATTCACAAAGCTCCAATAAAACCATGTGTATGTAATTAGATCAATCAACAGGAACCATTATGAGATATATGTCACAGGACGGCTCATAACAAGCAGCCATATAGAGAGCATTAACTCTATCCACCTAAGGCCTAATTCACTCAATACAGACATCACTTAAATCTATAATGGTATTAAATCTATTAATGGTGTGTGTGTTTAGTTATTTTTTTAAACCAAGCAAAATGAAACAAAACAAAAAGCAAAAACCATAGGCAGTTTTAATTTTAACATACTGTGTACTAAAAATTGACAAAACATGGAATTTTTACAAGGTGAATGGAATATTTTCCAGTGAAGTATTTTTTCTAAATAAAAATAACAATTTGCTACTTGGAAAAAAAAAAAAGAAAAGAAAAGAAAGACCTTAAACCAAAAGGATGATGTGGTATGAAAATCAGCTTTAACTTCAAAATTACACAAAATAAAAAGTAAAAAGCTACATTAACAAACCAAGAACTACTAACACTGCTCTCAACTCCGTATCAGTCTGGGGACTTATACAACCTAGGAGATAATTAAACAACAAAAATAAGGTCTCGTAACATTTCTTCCAAAATATTACAGTACTTGTGAGCTCTCGTGAAGATAAAGTTGCAAAATAAATGTAACCATTTATTATAGTGAAAGGACCCCTTGAAAAGATTTAAATCGAACTCCAAAGTTCAATATTTAACTCCAAAAGTTCAGAATTTAACTCCAGAAGTTAAATATATACCTACCTTGATTTGTTAGTGCTGCCAAAATCCAAAGTGACTCGGTATTTGGTTTCTCCAGAGGCGTCTCCCTAAGGCTCACGGCTGGCCACCGTCTTGCTGTTTCTTCAGACTTGCTTCTACAGGGACAGGCATTCCGTTTCGTAAACACTTCTTGTAAGGACACCAGTTGTATTGGCTCTCTGGTCTACCCACGTGATCTCACTTCGGCTTAAATGTCTCGTTGGAGGCCTTCTCTCCAAACACAGTCACATTAGGCGATGCTAAGGGATTATCAGCTTGGGGATTTTGGTGATAAAATTCAGCCCCTTAACAACACCTTTAACATTTCATTACCCATTTTTATTTCGAATCCAGTTAAAAATATGTGCACGGATTATTTTGGTGACTATTACAAACACTTAACATGCTGGTTGTGAAACTGTAGCATTTGTCAGAATCATCTGGGGGGGCTTGTTAAAATACAATGGCCTCCAGTCCCTGGTTTCTGATTCAGGGATTGTGGCATGAGGCGTGACAACATACATTTTTGACAGGTTCCCAGGTGATGCTGTTACTGCTAGTGGGGGGACTACACTTTGAGAACCACTGATTTAGCACAAACTTTCCAAAATCATTTGTATAGCATTAGCATAACTTTAAAAGTCAATTACGTGAATTCTGATAAATCACCTAATTCCACTAAAACGTGAGTCCTATATAAAGTAAATGGTGAGTCATGATTGTAAATTGGTATTATAGGAAGCATATCTGGGTATTTTTAAGAAAAGCAGAATAGCTATGATCTGAATTATGTTTTCTCCTGTTTTTACCCATTTCTCATGAGGAATTTCTTTTTTTTTCTAAGATTTTATTTATTTATTTGACAGAGATCACAAGTAGGCAGAGAGGCAGGCAGAGAGAGAGGAAGGGAAGCAGGCTCCCTGCTGAGCAGAGAGCCTGATGCGGGGCTCGATCCCAGGACTCTGGGATCATGACCTGAGCTGAAGGCAGAGGCTTTAACCCACTGAGCCACCCAGGCACCCCTAGGCATTTCTTTTTAAAAGCAATGTTAGTCTGAATAAGAAATAAAGATCATTATTAATCAAGAGAAAAATCCATAAGAATAATTATTAGAAGATAGCTAATAATTCTTTTTTTTTTTAATATAGCAATCTACTAAGGCAGAGTAAAACCCAAGTCCTCATTCAGTCATTATAGATGGTCTACTCTGCTTAAAGCCCATACTGAGCACTGTGGGTGCAGTTAATGAGAAGATGAAAAATTCCTTCCATCTGTAAGCTTCCACTCTGAAATAGAGAAGGTATGATTAGTTGACAAAAAGCTGTTATGGTAAGCCCAGAAGGAAGTGGGGATGAATTTTCTTCCTTAAAATCAAGGAAAAAGTCCGAAAAAAGGATATAGTCAATTTGGAGTTGTGCTTTGAGAAAAATGCAGTTGGCGGGAGAGAGAAGTTCAGATGAAGGGATCAGCGTTGGCAGCTGCATAGAGGAAAGAAGTCATGGAGGAAAGTATGGCACAGAGGTGTTGTTTAGAGAAAAAAATAGAATTTTAAACAACTGTTAGAATTGCTCTGAATCTACCTCAAGCCAATTTGAGCAACTCTAAACACAGCAGCTACATGCAGAAAGCCTCGTTAGCATTGTCTCTTAACATCTGTATTTTAATCACTGTCAATAAGTTTGACTTGCATTTATAGGAAGATGGAGTGAATATCTGAGTTACTAACCTTGAGCTTCAATAGTCTGAGGAATAAGGTATGTACTAGGTTGGCATAGAACGATTTGCATAAAGTTATTAGAGGCAAATATTATTTCATTTGATCTAAAATATTTATAAATTATAATTATGGTTTATAATCTATAATAATGAGAAAAGTCTGAATTAATGAGTGGATATGAAAACAGCGAGAACTCTGTTCCATTATTTATATCTAATCAATTTTTATTGATTACTTTGATTACAAGCACTTGAACTCATCTTTAAAATATGCCAGTTCTCAGGTTAATATGCCATTTTGACAGACATTGAGAAATATACATATTGGTCTGACACTTATGCTGTGGACGTGGTATTATTATAAAGACCAAGAGCAAATTAAAATCAAACCATTTTTATTTCTTTTTGAAGGTCTGAATAGTGTCATGTGTCCTCATTAAATTATAAGAACTTATTTCTACCGGTAAAAAACAACAACCATAAAAACCTGGAACACATTATTATTATAAATGACACTCTGAACAGAGATTTCTTTAGGATGCATAAAATTAACATGGGAAGGGAATTTGCATACATAAAATCAACTGACTATAGAGGGGTATACAAATGTGACAACACAGTACACAGATACCGAAATACCCCGAAGTATAGATGTTAACGCTGCCTGTTCAGTCTTTGGCAAACCTGTACGGGAGGAAATGAGTAAGATCATCAGAAAGGGTGGATATTATTGATATAATTACATACAGTTAAAACAGCCCAATAAATAATTTCATATCCTACCATCCTACCGTATTATGGCGTTTTCGTGAGGGTAGTCTCAAAGATTCCTGATGATTTTAGAAGGGATTTGGGGGAAATTGGAGGGGGAGAGAAACCATGAGAGACTGTGGACTCTGAGAAACTGAGGGTTTTGGAGGGGAAGGAGGTAGGAGGTTGGGGGAGCCTGGTGGTCGGTATGAAGGAGGGCACGTATTGCATGGAGCACCAGGTGTGGTGCATAAACGATGCTGGAACACTGAAAAGAAATTTTAAAAATAAATAAAAATTTAAAAAAAATACATTAGAACAATATATTTGAACTGCTCAAAAAACATACACACACACTCACACACTTACACGTTTATATTCATCTGTCTTCTTTTCTCTCCCCTTCTAGAGCCAAGGATAACACTATTAGTTTCCTATTGCTCCTAATGACTAAACACGGCACCAACTTATTATCTTAAAGTTCTACAGGTTCCAAGTCCAAAATGGTTTTCATGTTGGCTAAAATTCAGGTGTTGGCTAGACTATCTTTCTTTTGGATTCATTTTTATAGAGCCTTCACACATTCTTTAACTGGCCTGGTAGATCCTTTCCTTCAACAAAGCCAGCAAGTCATGCTTTTGCCTTCTCCCAACATCACATCTCTTTCTCTGACTCTCCTGACTTCCTTTTTCCCTTATAACGATCCAGTGGTTACACTGGGCACATCTAGACGATTCAGGATTATCTTCCCCTCCCAAGATTCCCTTCTTTCCCTTTCTTCTTACCTTTTGACCTCCTTGATGCATTTCTCCCACCCCTTAAATTAAGATTCTTACCTTACTCACACCTGCAATGCAAGCAGCATTCATAGGTGCTAAAGACCAGGATGTAGCCATCTTCAGGATCTTATCTACCAAAGGTAATACAGTGCTTTTTCTTTTCTCAGTTTCCTCATCAGCTCCTGATGCATTCCTTAAACTACCGAAATTACACTTTCCCCAAACCACTGATCTGATATTGTTCTTATCAAGATCACAAGGGTATCTTGCTGTTAAACATTCAAGACCTATTTTTACCTTCTCTGGCTACTGTCTTTCACTTTTGTTGGTTCACGTCTCCCTTCCTCCTCAAACTTTCTTTCCCTCAGATTCCATGTTGCTCTCTTCTTTTCTCCAAACCCCTCTTCATCACTCTTCCAGAGTTTCTTTCACAAATTCCTCTTCCTTCCTTCTCTCAGTGCTGGCTGTAGTACTTTACTTTGTCCTAACTCTACCTATTTTTTTTTTTTTTTTTTTACTCCTATGATCTCATCTGTGACTAAATCTTCTGTATGGATCAGTCCCAAATCTCTGTCATTTAGACCACTCTCCTGAACTCTGTGGTCCAGCTACTTGTCCATTTGTATGATCAAAAAACTCTAAAACCAACATGTCCAAATGTAGATAATCATTGATTTCTAATGATTAATTTCTTATTAATTCTAATTAATTTCTAATTAATTATCTACATTAATTAATGTAGATAACCAATAATTTCCCATTTATGGAAAACAATCTCTACACCTCTCTCTCTCTTGCATTTTCTCTCCTTATTTATTTATGTACTTATGTATGTATGTATTTATTTTTTGTTTTTTTAATTAATCAATACCCTTTTCTGGGTCATCAATCCAGAAAATATGAAATCATTCTTGATAACAAATCTTTCTTGTTTTAAACCTCATGTAGCGTCCTGCCATGTAATCACCAAGTTCTTTGGCTTTAATTTAATTTAATTGTTAATTAAATAATTAATTAAATTGTTGATTCCACATTCTCCCAATTAGTCCTTTCTCTCCAGCCTCATCCTCCACACTGCCACCAGAACAATCTAATACACTGATATGACAAAGTCATAATATAAAATCATTAATTTTCTCTTCCCATTCCCTACCCATCATCCAGTTTCTTGGGCACAAGGAAATATTTGGTTTTCCATGCCTCCTTGCTTCTCTACCTTCAAAGCTTTTCCCTGATTACCTTGCTCTTCATTGTGTTTCTTGAAATGTTTTGAGGTTAAATGAGATAACATAAGAAAAACTCACAGAGTCATTTCTAGAATATAGTAAACATTCCATAAATATTAATTTCCTTTTGCCTCTTTCTCTTCTTCCTTCTCTCCCTAGAACTCTGCATGTAATTCTCCTGATCACTGAATGTTACAGGTTCAACCAGTTAAATTTTGATCTAGTGGACATTGGCTATCCAGAAATCAGGAAAACTTCTATATTTTCCTCCTTCTTCAGATTCTATGGACAACATATATTATTCCTAAGGATAGATATATTATTCCTAAGGATAGAATTATTCCTAAGGATACCAACTCCTCAAGAATAAATCCCAAACTATTAATCTATTAAATACCTCAGCCAATTCTTCAGCCTCCTTAATTTAGATAAATATTTTTTCTCTTTTTCTTTTAATCTCAGTCAGATGATCTGTACTAGGACCACTGATATATCATGTAGCAATCCCATACAAATATATATATATATATATATATATATATATATATATATATATATCCCATACAAATATATATATATATGAAAAAGAAATTTCTACTCACAGAAGTTTTCCATTTTTTCTATATATATATATATATATATATATAAAATTTCTGCCACTGTTAAAGCATTTAACTCCTTCCTATCTAACCTGTACTTTGGGAACTCCACAATTCACAGATTAAACTTCTACGTCATCTTACTTCCAACCATTTCCCTTCACCTCCACCATCTCCAGTTTGGTCCTCTTCCAGCCTACACATTGTTTAGAACCTAGTAACCAGAACTACCCTTTTATAATATAATTCAGATTTCATCACTTCTCTGCTTCTTAGCTCCTTTTAGACAAAAGCTATGGTTTTACACAAGCCCTCCAGGGCTGACAGGATCCACCTTCTGCTTACATCTACCCTCATGGGTACTCCCGCTATCCTTGCTCTAGCCGCCCTGGTTACCTGCCTCAAACATGCAGGCATACCCCAGGTGAGTGATTTACCCACTGTTCTGCAGAAGGATTCTTTCCTCTCCTCCTTCAGGGCATTTCTTGAGTGTCACCATGTCATTCCGTCATGAGACCATGCTATTAAAATCTGAAACATCATAGTTCCTTTCCTGTTTCACCTTTCTCCTTCATATTAACATTTTTTATTTTATTCTTTAAATATGCCTCTGTATCCTCCTAATTAGACTGTGAGATCTCTGAGGATGGGGGGTGGGAGTTGTCATTTTGCTCACTATAGCATCAGTGAGTACCCCAAAAAGTGCCTGATACATAGTAGGTGCTTAGTAAGAATTGAGGGGACTAAAGAATTTCTGTGAGATTCTTTGGAGACTATCAGACCTTCACTTTCACTTGACATCAACTTTTCCAATTTATTTTGGTGATTTTGGTAGGCAGGAACAGTTTATCAGGATGACAAGATAAATCTAATGGGAAAGAAATAAACTTCATACCTCATATTTTTGCCCGAGCTGTTCTTCAATGACATTGTACTGATAGTGTAATCTGGGGATTCAGGACTAGAATTTAAAAATGAAGTTAAAAGGCATCAGGCAGTTTCGTGGGTACATCAACACTTCTGGGACAAAGACCCCTGACAGAAAGGATATTTTATGCTTTCATTCAAATTAGGCTGAGCAATGATTTTACAGAAATCTTAGTAATATATGAATTACAATATTTTGAGCCAATGTAGTAGTAACAGCTTGCTAGAGGGACTTCCCATGAGGGAAGATAATCACATTACAGGTCTTAAGACATTTAACAGCAGGATCTTGCACAGTTTGATAAAGCAAGGGTTCTTGCTCAGGGCTTCTCCAAAGTGAGCAGGTTAGCGTTAAGGCTTAATACAAGGCCAGGTCCCAACTTCAGTTCCCATCCTACTACTCCTTCCTTTCTCTGGGCTGTCAAATCCAAGGTTGTACTCAGATAACTCATGCCTAGTCCCACTTTGGTCCTCACCTGTGGGACCCTTATAGGCAACTGCTAAAATATGTATTAAGCATCCACTTTCTCTTGATTACTTGGACATTTTTAAAAGTATTTTTCTCCTGTAAAAATGACCACCAAATATATTAAGACTATTCCACGAGACTGTGGATAGTTAGCTTCATTTGTTTTCCTCCCCAAGGAATAGATAGTTCTGGAACACCTTAGTAAAACACCACTGATCATCTATCAATCAAACTTTAATGCCATGGTATTTAACAGGGCTCTGAAGGAAGGTGGCCAAACCAAGCTCAACAACACAGCCAAATCATCAGCTTCTATGCCATACAATACGAAGAAAAGAGAATTTCTAAAAGGTCTACCATCATTCCCTATCCACACTCCTTCTCTAGCTGCTACAGTTATGGGGGAAATAGCAGGACCTGATAGAATCTTATGCCCTCATTAGTGAGAACCTAGAGACCTCCAAACTGCCTCTCTATATCCTGCTTATGTAGTGACATTGTCAATGTATGACATGGTATAAGATAAAGATGCAGAATCTTTATACCTTACCCAACTCAAAACCTCAATTCCAGTCCTATTAATCAACCTATTATTTCTACCCCTACAAATCCACAACTCTATGATTACAAAAGCTGGGAAATCAAAAGGTAGTAAATGGTTTTTGCGCTCAAGGAAATTAGAATTGAAACAGTAACATAAAAATACAACTGAATATTATACGGGGTCTAGGTCCCAACAGAAAACAAACAGCAAATTCAAACAGAGTGCAAGGAAGAGAGTCTAATACAGAGAGATGTACAAAATATGGGGAGAACATAGGGAGGCACAGGATTAGTGTCATAACAAGCTCTCCAGAAATATTAAAGCATCTTTAGCACTCTCACCTCTAGCCCTGAAAGGGTCAGGGAAGGCAGCTGCGGAGCGCTGTTACCAAAACCAGGTGACACAGAGAGAGGATACTGTGACATGGCCACCCTGTGATGGAGAGATGTAGGCAGCTTCAGACAAACATGCAGGGAGGCCTTTTAGAGGCATAAACACCCTAACCTCACCCTAACCTCAATGTCTCCCTTCCTTCCCTTCCTGCTAAACCTCATATGCCAAATCCAACAGGAGCCAGAGGTCAAAGGACCCTGTTAATATAAACTAGTCGGAATCACTTCCTGGGGTACAGAGCAAGGTAGAGAAGAATGGAAAGACGATCTAAAGGAATAATGAAGATATCCACCACACACATTTAAAAACCATATACCACTGCCCTAAATTCTAAACACAGAGAAGTCAGGACACTTGGAAAAGATGGCTTCTCATTTAATTCCACATTTTAAAAAATTTAAAAGAAGTGCCTCAAATAAACTCTTATTCATAATAATTTGTCATATGATAGTAACCGTGGTATTTTCTTTGCATGTTATCTATTATTTTGTCTTTCTCGGTTTTAGTACAAACTACGTGAGTTCCCGCAAATATAAGCATTAAAAAAAATACTTGTGTAGAAAGAGATAGAATAGTTTAGGTTCTCAAACAAAATGCAATCAGGAAAACATTGGTCTGAAACAGTGTCTACCCCTAAAACAAGAATGATTTGATCAGATGAACATAGCTTTTTGAAAAAAACTTTGAATACACTGAGTGCCTCAGAACCTCATTAAAAAGTAAATAAGAGAAAGAAACTCTTTGAAGAGAAGATAGTGAATATGAAGTATTGCACAGACCTAAAACAGATAATAATATTTACTGAGAATTTTTTAGAAGCCAGGAATATTCTGGTAGGCACATTTAACATGTGGTCTCACAAACACAACATTCCTAAGAAATAGAGGACTATTAGTCTAATTTTACAGATAAAGAACTAGTTTAAAGACTTTAAGTGGTTGTTCAGCCCACACAGCTAGCAGATCAAGGAGATAGGACTTAAAGTTGGCTCTTTCTGATACCTCAAAATCTTACTTAAAAACAATATTAATGAACTATTACCCTTTAATTAAGAAAAGTTAGATTTGTCAGAGTCAGTAAGGAAAATACAATATTCTTATGTAAAATGTATCTAAATCATAAATATTTGGTATTTTTTTAAGATTTTATTTATTTATTTTTGACAGACAGGGAGAGGGAGAGAGAGAGAGAGTACAAGCAGGAGGAGCAGGAGGCAGAGGGAGAGGGAGAGGGAGAAGCAGGCTTCTGGCTAAGCAAGAAGCCTGATGCCGGGGCTCAAACCCAAGACCCTGGGATCATGACCTGAGCCAAAGGCAGCCAAAGTGACTGAACCACACTGATGCCCCTAAATATTTGGTATTTTTAAAATTGTAAAGTTATAAGATCATATTTTAATTCCAGCAATTTATGGTTTTCCTACTTTATTCAGATCTGTAGTTAGTCATATTAGTTATGTCATTATTCAGATGAAAAATACAGATAATTCTTCTGTAAAACCCATCTTCTTTTTCCATTTCCCAACACTTTTTTTTGTTGACTCACTGGTAGCAACTTTATGCTAATAATAATAACTAAGTAGGACAGCAGATAAAATAGATTGATTCTTGGGGTGCCTGGGTGGCTCAGTGGGTTAAGCCTCTGCCTTCAGCTCAGGTCATGATCTCAGGGTCCTGGGATCGAGCCTCATATGGGGCTCTCTGCTCAGCAGGGAGCCTGCTTCCTCCTCTCTGTCTCTGCCTGCCTCTCTGCATACTTGTGATCTCTGTCAAATAAATAAAATCTTTAAAAAAATAGATTGATTCTTTTAAAAAAACAGGTTTTCATATTTATAAAAGTATGGTTGATGTACAGAAAAATAAAAACAGAAAAACAGGTACAATGTGAACACTTATAAAATGTCTTAATTTTTGTATCTTTCTTATGGTGTCATCAGCTATTTGAATCATATGTTCTATCTTAATAACTTTCCCTGTGAATATTATATACTCATAGACCTAATACACTGACACACAGCTGTACCAAAATACAGAAGACTCTCAAATTATTTGGTAGATTGTACAAAAAAAAAGAGTTTTTTACTTAAAACATTACATGAACTATTTTTGTGATTTGCATCTCTAATTATCTTTAAATTTTTACACATCAAAACAGGAAATGTCATAATCCATCAACTGATACAATACAGCATTGTAAATCATGATGTAATAGATCATTTGCCATGGCTCAGTGCTTTCAATAATGATGTAATACAAATTTATATGAAAGAACGTTTAATACACATACATATGTCTTTAAAACTCATCTCTCTTCTTCAAGAATGGGAGCACACTAAACATTAAACATTGTTCTTACTTATTTTTTTTCACAAAATACCAGTATAATATTCTAAAGAAGAAAATTCCCAGGATACAATGATAGTTTTATCATTAGACTTTGTGGAAATTTCAATCTTATGCCCTTCATACATCTTAATTTTCCACATATAATAATGAAAATCTTTATGATCTATGGATAATTGAACTGGATACATATAATCAACCCTCAATTATCATTTCAGAAGCAAGAAAGAAATTACACAGACAGATGAAATGCTCAGATAAAACAAGAATCAGAGAATCATGGAATTTAGAGCTGAAGGTACCTAAAGTCAGCTACTCCAACCCCCTTGTTTTACAGATGAATAAATTGAGTATGGTAAAATGCAGGGATTTTCAAAAGGCCACATAGCCAAGTTATTTGGCGTTCCAGGACTTGTGGGTCTTCTGGATCTGGCTCTTTCTACCATCCTATACTGTCTTTTGAAGCCCTTCCATGTGAAGAAGAACCAGTGACTTACACAGATCTAGGCACACTCTCTGACAATCTTCCAACTCTGCCTGTCACATTACTTTAAACTCTTACCTAAGCACTGAAAACGTTGCTCAAAAGCAAAGACTGTTTGTTTGTTTTTTAAGGATTTTAAAAGTTTGTCAACTGGCTAATGAAAGCAATTAGGTTTCAGGTTTCAGGTTTACCATCCTTCTGCCCATTTATTTTGAAGGACATATCAGGGACAAGAAAAGCAGAAAAGCCAAAGAAAAATGTAGTTGAGTCAATGTCCTAAAATCAGAAACTTCAAAAAAAAAAATAAAAGGGGACTCATTCATTCATTTGTTTAACAACCTTTCATTAAGTATTTGAATATTGTGATTTCCAAACTTTCCTTCTGATAAAATTTCCTACCACCAGTCCTCAGGATCGTAACACAGTAGTCAGGTTGAGCTCAGGAAATTACATCCTTAATTTTGATTAGACAAATCACAGGAAACTCTGTACTCATGAAAGCAATCAGTTCCCCTGTAGGAACAGAATGATTAATAAGAAGGAACACTGGCTTCATGGAGTTTATAGTTTAGAGGTATAGATAAAGATATAAATAAGTGATAACCACATAGCGGGCCCTCATTTGATGAGAGAAGGAAACTTCATAGGATGAAACATATGAACAAAAAAGGACATTTTTATAGAGAGAACACAGCAGGTAGTGGGAATGGCATGTGCACAGTTAAGCAAGAGATGTATAGATAGATAAAAGGAAAAGGAGAAAGGAAAAGCATAGAGCCAGTTTGTGAATAAGTGAGGAGTGAGGTTTAGCCACACTTAAAATTCACAAAGTAGAGGTGGAGACTAGTCAGGAATGGTATCTTAAGATCAAATAATCAAGGATAGAAAGACCCAGACTCAGCAATCTCAGAATGTCCTTGACCATGGGGACAATTTGATCACAGTCAAAGGCTGGGATCGTTGATCTGAAAAGCAGTTTCTATAACTAATCGGAGTGAGGACAAAACCACATAGTAGGGAAACCATTTGGGAATTGGATGGCAAGACCAATTAAACCTTCAGAATATTTATAAGAATATGAATCTACATTTGGTGTTTTCAGACAAATTTTCAGAGTTATCATAAAAGAATGAAAGCTGCCTCAGGATTGCCCACTCAGTCCTTATGCAATCTTATCTGTGAGGGTCTTCCAAAACTAGCGGAAATCCACCGATTGTTTAGAGACCTCCAAAGCAACTTATTTCAATGTTTAATAATTTTCATTGTCAGAAAATATGTACCAATATCTAATCAAAATCTCCCCCTACACTTTTTGTTGTTGTTGTTATCCAAACCTTTTTGTTTGATAGCCATTAGGTAGAGGTAACTTGTTAACCGCTGTTGATTTTGTGGTTTTTCCAAAAGCATTAAGATACGTTTTCCTTTCCTTCTCTAAAATTAGTAGTTCAATTCCATTAACTTCTTCTCAGAGTTCGTATTTTCAACTATATCCTTAGCTTGTAATTGTAGCTTTGGCTTTCCTTTACACCACTCGTGTTTAGCCATAAGGCCTAGCTGGCTTTGTCTGTGTCTTTAATATGTTAGCTTTTTTTTTTTCTTTTTTAAGCATGTCAGACAGTCTTTTCATAAAGCAAATATATTTGTTAAGTATTTGAAAAAATAGTTTATGTAAAACAAAATAGAAATATTTTTCTACATTCTGTTAAATTTTAAAAAGATATTGTTTATACTCCATTAAAATGAATAAAATGCCTCTACATTTACAGTTTAAACTACCAAAAAAGATGGAAAAAGTAATTGGATTTAAAAAGGCTTCTCTAAGCATAAAATGAAAAGTATAAACATTTGCCTATAGGAATTTTGTGAGGCAAAATGTAATAGACCAGTTTTAAATTTAAAAGCAAATGGAAAGTGTATGTAACATATTCATCCATATAAGTTATGCTACTCCTAACTATAACAGTTATATTACTTCTAAACAAGAAAGAGCCAAGTTACAAAAAGGGAGGAGCAAACTAAAAGGACAAAAACAAAAACTTGACGATTATAAGATTTTTAAATGCAAAAAGTGTAAAGCCCCTTTAGAGTTGTTTCTATTTGTCAGTATGGACACACACATACACACACACACACACACAGAGTGATAATGTTCAGAACGGATGAGGATGCAATAAAAAAAGTTATGTGTAAAACACAACAATCTGCTTTGAGGCAACTGAGTAATAGCAAACAATATTTCCAGCGTAGTCCCTGTGATTCTTTTGGAAAAATTGGTTCTAGAAAAATATTCACATAAACATGTAAAAATATGTGTATAAGGATGTTTGCTACAATTTTGTCTCCATTAATAAAATATTGGAAATCATCTAAATGTATGTTAATTAAATAACATATGATTCACCTGCATGTTGGACTATTATGCAACTAACTATAAAAAGTGAGGCAAAACTATATGACTTGAAACAGAAGAGTTCACAATATATTATTAAATGAAACAAGCAATTATATATTATATACATAGTGTGTATATATATATGTATATATAGTACGTAGTACATGTAGTATGGCATTCTATTGCTTTTTAGACATAATACTTGCTTGTGTGTAAATGTCAATATACATGTTTGGTATACATTATACACACGTAAACAATGAGGGTTGCATATAAAATGTTACTGGAAGTTATTTCTGGGAAATGAGATTAATGATGATATTTCATTTTTAACTTTACTATTTTCTGTAATCTTTAAATATTTTGCAATAAATTTGTATTGTTTTATAAAAAAAGAAATAATTATGAGATATTTTCAAAGTAGTAGTTACATAGGCCCATTTTAAAGAATCAGTGTGGGCAAGGAAATTTTATCATGTTCTTCACTTCTAAGCCAGCAAAAGTTGGTACTCAGTGAAAACTGAAATGCTTGATTAAAAGCAAATTAACTGTCTCATGATAAAGTATTTGGGTTTTTTTGCTGATGTTTTTATAAGTTAAATTCTTATTTTTTTTAAGATTTTATTTATTTATTTGACAGAAATTACGAGTAGGCAGAGAGGCAGACAGAGAGAGGAGGGGAAGCAGGCTCCCCACTGAGCAGAGAGCCTGATGCGGGGCTCGATCCCAGGACCCCGAGATCATGACCTAAGCTGAAGGCAGAGGCTCAACCCACTGAGCCACCAGGCGCCCCTAATTCTTATTTTTTAAAAATATATTATTTATTTATTTGTCAGAGAGAGCATGAGAGAGAGAAAGAGCACAAGCAGGGGTAGGAGTAGAGGGAGAAGCAGACTCCCTGCTGAGCAGGGAACGTGATGTGGGACTTGATCCCAGGACCCTGAGATCATGACCTGAATCTGAATCGAAGGCAGACGCTTAACCGATTGAACCACCCAGGTGCCCTAAGTTAAATACCTATTAAGTAAACAAGCACTATGGTTTTGAGTATAAGAAGTAAAAACTGTAGATTCTATGTTCTCATAGATGTATTCTTCTGTGTATCAACGCAGATGGGGGGGGATGATGAGGTCATTACAAATGAAAAACACTAAATTTTCCCAAAACGACAATTTCAGTGGTGACAGGTATATTTAATCATAACAAAATTACAAGCCATCTCATCGTTACAACTCAGCATTTTGCAAAGTCTGGGCTTTTTCTTCTTGCAGAAAGTAAATCAAACAGCAAAGTACCTATTTGCACACCAAATTCTGATCAACAAAAACTAATCTGAGAATTAAAAGTGATATAAAATTTTAAGTTAAGTGGCCAAGTATTCTTAGTATTTGTGATAGTCAAAGAGGGACACTTGCACAGTAGAACTTGAACTATACATATAATCTTTAAGAAAAGCAAATGTCAAAAAGTTCATATAAAAGACTATAATTTAGTAAAAGAGAATATGGCTTAGGAGTGATAATTCCTAAGAGTTTCACAATACAAAAAAAATATTGCTTTAAAAGAAAAGGGACGTATCTAAATATTCAAGATAACTTACAAAAAGAAAGTTAAAAAAAAAAAAAAGCAGAAACGGTAAAGCAGCTTATAAGCCCACCACTTATACCCCACACCTCCAAAAAAAGAGAAAAAAGATACTTAAAAGACAAATGTGTAAAAAAAGGATCGTGTCTGCAATAAACAGGTGAGACATATAAAAGTATGAAAGCCCACAAGAAAGGCTTTCAAAAAAAAAAATTTTAAGAGTCACAAAAAGGGACATATTACATATAAATAGAAAAAAAACAAGTAAATGTGCCCTCTTGTTGGAGCAAATAATATTCTGAGAGATGACTGACCAGCTATGCCTATTAAATGTTCATCTTCTTGGATAAATGATATAATAAGACTATCATTATTATTCTTACATTATATAACAATTTGTATTTTAGTTGAAACATCTCACATACCTTTTATCATATGTATCTCACTGTCTCCTAGAATGTACATATATTGTCACTCTGTCATTCTAATTTTATAGAGAAAAATGGAGACTCAGTAGTGTGACATATGCCAAGTCACACAGTAGGAAGATCGCACTCCAAGACCAGTTAAGCATAAGTCGTATCATACAACTTTTCATGGAATTGAAAGTACACATAATATGAAGCACATTTTAGGGAAGAAAGTAACACAATTGATTTGGGTAATTCTGAGATTGCGGTGAGTATAAGACTTCAGGAGAGGCTCCCCAGTTGGCAGTTGGACATACTGGTTTGTATTCAGGAAGAAGACCAGTGTGAAGGCTGCATTTATTTAGAGTATAACAAACTCTGAGTATGGATAAGATCATGGTGCTTTGTGAAGACAGAAGAGTATTTGAAGAATGGATAGGGTGAGGAAAAGAGGTCAGGGCATAGTACATGCTAAGGGAAGAGAAGGTCTACTTCTAGAAGACAGTTGTCAGACATAAACTGAGAAACAAACAGGGACAGTGACTGTGAGAAGACGCATATTGTTCAGCTGGTGTACCAGAGACCAAGTTGGTCTCCAGGGGGAAACATGGAAAAACCAAAAGAGACTTGATCATGTTTTTAATGCTGATATGATGAAGGAAGAAGAAAAGGAAAAGATATAATTAGACTGAAAAGTAATAGATGAAATGATGTCCTTGTGAACAGGTCCACCCAGAGCATTGAAGGAGGTATTTGCTTTAGAACTGAGGGTCTTTTTCTTACTCCTTGTTCAGAGTGGGAGTGGATATGGTGGAAAGATGTGTTTTTAATCTAATTTCCTGAATTTTCTCTCTAAATCAGGAATTGCAACAATTTGTAGAGTGTAAATAATGATGTGGTTGACTAAAAATTTGGAAGAAAGGAAGTTTCAACATAGAAATAGTCAGAAGAAAAGTGAACCAAATGAAGAAAAAAAGGATTACCAGCTAGCAAAGAGGATCCATCTAAGTTCATCGATCATGGATTTGCAGGAGTTATATTGAATGATTTTATTTTCTACCAGCATTCAGCAACCCAGATACAGTAGAAGGAAAAATGGACAATTGGATTAAATTGGAGTTAGAATTTTGAAGAGTGAACAGAAACAGAAGGGATGATGGGGCACCTGGGTGGCTCAGTTGGTTAAGCCTCTGCCTGCCTTCAGCTTGGGTCATGATCCCAGAGTCCTGGGATCAAGCCTACTATAGGGCTCCCTGCTCAGCAGGGAGCCTGCTTCTCCCTCTCCCTCTGCCCTTCTCCCCAGCTTATACTCTCTCTTGGATCTCTCTCTCTCTCCCTCTCTCTCTCTTTCTGTCTCTCTTCCAAATGAATAAATAAAATCTTTAAAAAAAAAGAAAGAAAGAAAGAAATGAAAGGGAGCAAATTGCCAAAAGAGTGATTGAAGTGATAGGCTGTAGTCTACATAGGATAGCGAAGCAAGTGAAGGGAGGAATGTTTCATTCTAAGAAAAAAGTAGAGAGGTGAATGCATTAGAAATCTTCACTTTGTTGAGGTATAACATTGACAACTCTGACAATTCTGGCTTGTAAATAATTTTAACCTCTAAAAGCAATATCTGGTGATAACACAGAGCTTTGCAGAATAGTCTTCAGATTTCATGACATCAGACTTAAACTGCTTGAGTCAAAACATATTTGGTCAAAAGAATGAGAAGATAAATACAGACGGAAAGAAAATATTTATAAGACACATCTGATAAAGAAGGTTTATCCAAAATATACAAAGAACTCTGTAAACTCAACAATAAGAGAACAAATCACCCAGTTATGATGTGGGCCAAAGGCCTTAACAGACAACTCACCAAAGAAGATAAACAGATGATAAATAGCCATACAAAAGACGCTCCACATCATATGCCATCTGGAATAAGAGGTTAAAAGGAGATACAGCTACACACCTATTAGTGCGGCCAAACTCCAAATACTGAAAACACTAAATGCTGGCGAGGATGTGGAATCACAACTCTCAAAAATTGTTGATGAAAATACAAAATGGTATAGCCACGTTGGAAGACAGTTTGGTGGTTTTTTAGAAAACTGAACATACTCTTTCCAGATGATTCGGCAATCCCACTTGTTGCCATTTACCCAAAGGGGTTAAAAAACTTATTTCCACACAGAGAACTGCACATGCCAGTTTATAGAAGCTTTATTCGTAATATCTGGAAGTAACCAAGATGCTCTTCAACAGTGAAACAGGTTAAAAAAAAACTCTGGTACAATCAGATATTGAAACAAAGAAGAAATGAGCTAGTAAACCTTGACAAAAACCTGAAATGCATATTTCTAAGTGGGAGATACCAAATGGAAAATTTGACATACTATGTGACTCCAACAATAAGACATTCTGGGAAAGACAAAACAAGGGAACGAGTAAAAAGATCACTGGTTACCAGTGATGAATAGAAGGATACCAGATGAATAGAAGGAACACAGAGGATTTTCAGGGCAATGAAACCACTCTGTCTTATATTATAATGACGGATACAAGTAATCATTTATTTGTCCAAACCTACAGAATGCACAATACCAAGAGTGAGCCCCAAAATAAACTCTGGACTTGAGGTCATCATGATGTGTAATATAGGTCTGTCAATTGTAAACAAATGTACCACACTGATGGAGAATTCCAACAACGGGAAGCCTATATATGTATGGAGGCAAGGAATCCATGGGATATCTCTGTATCTTCTCAATTTTTCTATGCCTTAAAAAAAGTCATAAAACTTTGTGTACAAACAAAACAAAACATATTCACCATGCAGTTCCTACCACATGAAATAACGTACTCTTGGCTAACTAATATATCATATTTCCAAAAAGACCAAATTGATAATGATATGTCCACCACAAATAGGGTTCAAAAAACATAAAATTTAAAGTACCATCTTAGCTTGACAAAATAGTAGTTCTCAAAATCTTGTCTCCAGACAGGCAGAATAAGCAAACTTTGGAGGCTTACTAAAAATATAAATTCTTTGCCACCCACCCTGTTACTGAATCAGAAACTATGGAGGTAAGGCCCAGTGATCTGTTTTTTTCACAAGCCCCCAGATAGTTCTGATGCTTACTAACGTGTGAGAACACCTGCAATACAGCAATCTCATTGGTGAAAACGGATTGGCCCAAAAGGTCAGCCTGCATTTCTCTTTAATAACTGTGATTTCAACTTACATTCTTTCAAAACAACATAGTCTCAGGCCAACTTCTTACTATCAAAAACAGATTGATGAGACATGAAAAGGATTCAGTGGCCATGAAGATAAGAACAAAAACAAGAAGCAGTACCACAGTACTCTGAAAAACAAACCACATTTTGATAGAACACTCTGGGTTTATGTACCTGCAGACATAAGTGACTTTAGTTTCTTCAAATTTGGCTGTTAGACCTATTGCCATCCATAAAGGAAAGAAACCAAGGCTTTTGTAAATAGTAGTAACAGTTAAACAATTTTAACAAAATACAGCAAAATCCCAGAATAATGAAAAAGAGACAGTGCATGGAAATTTCCTGAGCCCTGATTTCTGCCTCCAAAAAGAAGGTTGTAATGAAACCCTCAGGATGCTATTCATTACACTTTAACAGCTTGGGCAGTATTAAGGAGAAAGTAGAGAGAGACAGGGAGGAGGAGAGAAGGGAATGTGGCCAAGAGAGGTCATGATGCCTACAAGAGAAAATAATTGACTAGCACAGGTAGTAAGTTTCTTGAAACATGGGAAGAAGGGCCAAACCTTGGTCCCAAGGCATAGATACTCTATGAAGATAAGTAGTCTTTGAGGAAAATTGAGCAAATTTGAGGAAAATTGTCATTCTGTGATAAACAATATTGTGATTCCTTGTTGAATTATGTCTTCTATTTTTTCTTTCTTCAGCAACTACAACTCAGGATGGGAGGACAAAAATAAAATATCCAACATAAAGCAACTTTCTAGTTTTTCCCGAAATTGGTTCCTTTGAACTGAGACTAACATGTAAGTAAGCTAGATACCTTAACAAGCACTGATCATCCATGATAAATCTCTTTTAGTAAATAACTCATTATATCATACTGACTCGGAACTAAATCAAAATGAATTAACCAATTAATGGGGACAGGAGAGGGAACCAAGATAAGCAACTGTTTCAAGTCACTTATGACTTAATAATATTTCCATTAAAACATTTAATTTATAATAGAATGCAGTAAAATTTTCACTAATGTTTAAACTTGCAGTTGTAGGAATATTTTTTGATTGGAATTTTTCAAATTAATTACCATGAGGTTAAAAAAATCCAATGAAATATTTAGTATTAAATTTAGAATGCCATTCTTGCAACATGGTATAGCTCATGAACATACAGTAAATTCATAAACAACTAATTTAAGCACAAAATATTCAGAATTTAATTATATAATTGGTATATAAATTATTGTAAATTATGAATTATTGTGATGTCCTGTATACTGAATTGAAGCTATTCTCACAGTCATCTATACTGTAAAATATCTTAGATGCTAAGCCACTGCATTTGCATTTCTGTAACAAAGAACTTCATTTTCTTGAAACATGTTATGGCCTGGCCTCATTAATTCAGAAGAAAGAAAATACAATTAAAGAAAGCCTTCAGAGGTTCTAAAGTCATCTGAATTTTGGAATGGTTAATGACATGAGTGTTATTAGCTTAAATTAATCCTGTTACTATGGTAGGTTAGATAGAAACTACTCCTATTTTAATCTAAGAATTTTGCTGTTATTTCCATTTGATCTCTGTGAGAGAAATTTGGGACCAAACATAGTATTATATATATCAGCTGTATGAAAATGAAATACACATCTCAGTATCGCACTCTATATTGCCTAGAAAACTACAAACACTTACTTTTTTTCATGTTAAATCTCTATTCTTTTTTTAGTTGGAAATGAAAGAGCTAGTTCTTTAAAATGCATAAGTAGCCGTATCTGTATCTCTAATAATCATTCCGCATTTTCCTCGTGTGGGGACTGCGCTTAACTTTTGAACTTAAGTTTCTTTTCATTTCACATGACAGGTAGAAATTTCACTTTTTTGATTGTGTGCATAGTTTATATGTTTAACATATACCACCGTATTCATACTTCACTTTAGGAACAATGTCATTTATTACGGGATCACCTTAAACCTACCATTCTTACCCGGTTGTGTAATACATTTTGTATTAATACATATGATTTGGGGACTTAAAATACAGAGATTTTTATCTCCAGCATGTGAAGTATTTCAAGTTACATGTGGCTATAAGAGGAGGGCATAGCAATACTTACACATAGGCCACAAAGTTTTGCCACTGAGGTATTTGAAAGTATTCTTTTAACATGCTTTCTCATTTCTTACCGTTTTCTTGAATGAAAAAAAGAACAATGCTACTTACCAATAACTTAAAATTAATATGGGTAAGTTAAACATAAAACTTCATTGTCATATTAATGGGTAAAGGTTTTTTGAAGTATGGTCAATTTATTGATTTGAGCATGTAAAACTGTTCCTGTTACTTAGGCAGCTTTCTTTTGTTACATCAAGAATGGTAATTTTATTGAGAAAGGCACAATGGAAGATGATTGATTGTCTGCTTTTGTCATGGAGATGAATTATTGCAGAATGCATACATGAAAAAAATAAAAGCATTGTTCTATAAACTGGCCCTTGATGCTTCTGTTCATTGAAGTTCATTGTTCCCAGAGTTGAGCATGAGCTAATACCAAATACTAGAGTAAATAAAAGCATTTTTTTGCTGCAGCAAAATTACGTTCTTCACTAATGAAACTCAGCTTTATGAAATAACAGTGTCTGCCAGTGTGCTACATTTAAAATGTATAATTTAATCTATGCCAAAAGCTGAGTAGTAACAAAAAGTTTGCATAGCTATTATCATTTTATTAAATTAGTAATAAGAGTGCGTAATGAAAAATGAAAAACTTTTTATTTAAAACTTAATGGGAAAGCAGCTCACAAGCAATGCAAATTAAAAAGTGGTACCTTTAATTTTAGACAGTTGAATAAAATCTATTAAGAAAAAATATAATTGTCAGTAACCATTGAATAACTTCAATAACTTTTTAATCAAAAAATTAGACTCATGACTATCAAATTTTCTAAGACTTTTAAGAGGATAAAATATTAGAATACAAAAAAAGTTTCATCAACCAGTAGGTCTCTAAAACAAGACATAAAATACTACCTTTAAATAGATTAATGTCATGCCAACTCATTATTTGCTTCTCGGAGAAATTATTTCTTTCTTTATATTTGAGGCATGGATAATATCTAATGTAATTAATCTGTTTATGAAGTTTGCTTTTCAAATAGATTTCAATGGCAGTGACAGTTGGATCTCTCCAGCTACGTTATTTATAACTTAGTTCATTTTTTTCCGATGCACTGTGATTTGCTGAGAGACAGAGCACTTCATTCTAGATACAGCTATCACCTGGTGTTTGCTAAATCACTGTGAAATTCTTGCAACAGCTGTTTGTTCCTGGGGAAACATTCACTTCATATTGCAGCAATAAACTGATCATTGCCAATTAAATGCCCATTAATTGTGTAAGCAAGGATTACTGCCAGATGTTTACATTAGAAAGAAAAATATCCTTTGCTATTTATTTTCCACTTATAGCCATCCCTTTTCATGTAAGTAATTATCTATAGGAGTTTGGTTTTTATGATATGCCACAAATTTCAATTCAAAGATTAATAAACAATCTCTCTATAGGTTTGTTTTAATAGAGGATAAGCCAGAGTACATCATACATATAATAAAAAGAATAAATTTGAGCAGAATCAGTTTTTCAGTGCCCCTCCCCCCAAAATGCTGAAACATTACACAGTGACTCAAATTCTCTAGTTTATTTGCTATGTTACATGTTTCCTAGAAGTTGTCTTTATTTCCCTTTGGAAATAATAAGTTTGGAATAATAAGTCTATGAAATCGTGTTCTTAAAAGTTGAGATAAAACCAACTCTCTTACGTAGACTGTAATGGAGAAGAAAACTAAACGTAAAAGAATCCACATGAAATAAAAGCAGGTGGTGTTTTTAGATTTTTTAGCTAAATCTCACCACTTCTCTATCTACCTGGGGCTTCATTTGGTCTCGAAATATTAAGTTCTTCTCCAGAATGCAGCAGTGATGAAACATGAAACATGCATTTAATAATATGTTGTCCCATGTAATTTATTTCTCAGCACCAAAACAAAATGGGAAATAAACATTAACCATAATGAATATATTTATTATCTCTTTCACTGTCGAAACAAACGGCAAAAGTTAAAAAAAAAAAAAGGAAAAAAGAAAAAAAGTGCTTCCCTGGCGATGCACACCTATAAATCATGCGTTTTAGATAGGAGAGCTTTCATATATATATGAATATATCATATTTACACATTTCCTTGCAGTTGTGCCTTGATGTTTTCCTAAGGAATAGCAAATTCATATACATGTCCTCCCTATTAGAGTCACTGATCCCGGCCCCTCACACCCCAGCCACACCATGTATGCAAACAACAACAGAAAGATTAGGTGGTTCTGTTCCTCACCAGATTGAACCACACCTCCTCTTTGGAAGGTGATCACAGGACACATTCAGAGCTGCGGAAGACATGAAACAGTAGCATCTGGCTCCTTAAATATCTCCACAGGCATTTGTAATGGCATCTTTGAAGTTTTCTCTGCATCTGTCACATGTTTAGACTGCACATTGACTGCCCCAGCTGAGCACGATTTTGATTCTTTGAGACTTTGAATAGTGTAATCTGTTTAAGAATAAGGCTCGGGAAAATCCCTCATAATATCCATACACAAGCTCTTTCATGATTAAAAAAGGGGGTCCTCATTCCCATAACTGTTATTTTTTTATGCTGAAATGATGCCAGCCTTTGAGTTAATAATACAGCCTACAATTACATTCCAGCTTTGCACATTTTTTGAGAACCTGTGCTCAAAAAATCGCATCTTGTCTAGTTTTTTTTTTTTAACCAGTATTATAGAAATTACTACTTGAGAAGGAGGCCTCTGTAAATGTGATGTGTGCATAATCATCTTGGCACCTGATTATAAAAGAAATCTGACCACGGTCAACTCACTTTGAAAATCATTTTTGATTCAACCTACTGAACATCAAGTGCATCAAGGGCAGAATATAAGAATAAAGGGTGATTTGACTTAAATGGTAGGTTGAGTGCTATTGACTTTGCATCTATTAAATTAATATTCTTCTAACAATTAAGCCATAAAGACTCATTTCACCTACCTCCGTGTGTGTACAGACTATTTCCTACTGTTAATGGGTCCCTAGATACACAAATAAAAATGCGGACTATTAAGTATAGCTTCATTCTCTCCAATTCCATGATTGTCCTGTTTTAAATTTTGAAGTTGACAAAATTTTTCTTGGTGTCCCTAAACTCAATATTTTGTTTTCATCGAGGAAAACATCTAACTAGTTCACTGACACTAGGTATCAAGGGCATAACATTTTACACTCCCTTAAAGGTTTCCATTTTAAAAGATCATATGAAGAAGGAAAATGTTTCTAATGATTAATCTGAGTGTATGCACACACACACACACACACACACACACCCCAAAATAAACAGAAAACAACAGCTTCTTTAAGATGGGAAGTTTTTCCATCCACATTAAAGTTATCATTTCAGCCAGCATTTTCTCTGTTTCTAAGATTACCCTGACTACTAGATTGTCTCATATAATTCATAACAAGGGTTGGGGGTTTTTTTGTTGTTCAATCAAAAAGAACAACCTATTTAACTTTAAAAACATAAATAGGGGCGCCTGGGTGGCTCAGTGGGTTAAAGCATCTGACTTCAGCTCAGGTCATGATCCCAGGGTCCTGGGATCGAGCCCCACATGAGCAGGGAGCCTGCTTCCTCCACTCTCTCTGCCTGCCTCTCTGCCTACTTGTGATCTCTGTCTGTCAAGTAAATAGATGGAATCTTTGAAAAAAATATATAAATATAAAAGTAGCACCAGGGAAAAGATGACAAAGTATGCTCCTCCCATGAACACAGTCATCAAGAGAAATTAAACAGTTTATACAAATGAGCTGACCTATGAATTTCAGTAATCAGAACCCTGGAGTGAGGCAGAGTATGTGACACAAATGAATATGAAACAGCTGGGAGAAGCAGGAACTATTGGTGAAGAAGAAATCCAGATCCACACCCTATTCCACAGGAGGAGAGTTAAGTGTTTCATGTATTCTTCCGGAATGTTTCCCCACTACCTTCAGAAGCAGACCATCAGAGTGTGGAGCAGCTTCTTTCTCCCCTTTCTGCCAACTTTGAAGGTTAAACCCCCCCAAGGTCTTAGATTACTAAGGGCATCATAACCACTACATGGTGACAAAAGTCACCACATAATGTGGTTTTGTTTGCTTGTGTTTCTGATCTCCTCATTAAGTGTATATTTGATATGCAAATATATAATTTGCATATATATGTCTTCATATTCATACCTGTGTCTCAATTCAGATTTGGGGGAATGGCTGGTATAAAATGTGGGGTTTGGGGATTCTTATTGAATCCATGTCATGGTTCTAAATATAATACAAAAATGTGTTTGATTTTCCCAGAAAATACAGTAGTGAAAGACCATAATGGGGAAGTGGGTTTCACTGGTTCAGAGGCCCTTGCTACTTCACAAACTAACAACACAGAGAAATTTCTACTGTGAATAGATTTGGCTATTATGGTACATATGTAAGTGACAAAGGTCACTTATGGCATTGGTTGGCAGGAAATGATGGAAAGCATAAATGGAAAATCCTTTTCAAGGAATGACTTAAGTCTTACCTTTGTTTTTAAGAATCCATGCCACACAGTTTTTTTTCCCTCATTTTCTTTATGGATAACTGAGGAAGAATTACAGAACAAATTACTGATGTTTATGATTGTCACAAAAGAAACATGGATGAAAAATCCATTTACTTTATATCAAAATAATGAAAGTTTAAAAGAATAAGATATAAAAGACTCTGGGAGAGTCTATATATTCTGAAAAAAGATGTAGAGGGGAAACTTCAGAGAAATCCTGCAGTTACTGATAATAATTTAACCATTTATTTATTCAAGAAACATTTATTAAGTTACTACTATGTTCCAAGGACTGTGAGAAAGCACAGAGTGGTGAGAAAAAGATAATTTGCTAAGGGTTTTAAGTGTAGTTCTTCCACTGACTGGCTGTTAACCAAGAGTAGGACATTCTACTTTTATGAACACTAATTTTTTCATTTATAAAATAAGAAGAGTGAAGTAGATATCTAAATATCTTCCAGCCCAAAAGCTTATTACAGCAATGTTCATTTCTCAGTCAGATAGTGCACCATATTGTATATGCAGCCCTTGGGTGGGCAGAGCACTGCTCAAACTCTTCATCCTGAGCAGGGTACTTCTGACTCTTACAATTCAGCTCCTATCCTGAGATTCCTCTGATATTCAGCCTCAAATACAAAACTGTTGGAAAAATAAGAAACCTAATACTTAGGGAGCACAGAAAAAGAGATACCCCAGAATGCAAGCAAAATGAAGCCCTCTTGTCCAGAATGAAAGTGCGCCTCCAAATTTATCACACGAATTTGACAAAATCTTATGTGTGTTTTATGAAGCATGAATCCCACAGTATTCTCCAGGAAAGAGCTTGGTGATAAAATGAGTCTAAAACATTCTCTATACTACCAATCTTAAAGGCTCAAGAATGACAGTTTTGAGAAGACTTAAAGCTAAAAAAAAAAAAAAAAAGTTTAATGCTTACCATTTCCAAAATTATCCAACTAAGCACAGGACTGTGGAATCCAATTTAGAAACCACTATAGTGGGAAATGAAACCAAGATTTAGCTTAATGGGTTTCTTAGGAAACAAACCTAAGACAGTTAGGACTAGGACACCAATGAAGATTCCATACTGTAGCCCACACAAAGGCACATAGCCAAGAGAATGTTAGTTGTTAAACTTACTAACCATCTCACAAACCTCAGAACAAACATCCTCTATGGGTCAAAGAGGGAGTCGAGTGGTTGCCAAGTATCCCTTATCTTTCAGGGAGGACAGACTGCTTCAATGAGTAGCTGTTAGTGCTACAGAGAACACAGGTTTTTGAAATATACAATAGTGCAATGAAACCTCCTACAAAGCTCCATGAGAAGGTGATTTTAGATATAATTGGATTTCATCTTAAAACTCATCTTCCAGCAAAGCATACATTCCCAAACAGCTAAAGACTCAATTTCCCATTTTTGGTTTTGGAGAGGGATCTGTAGAGGAGTGAAGGGGAAAGACAAGAAGAGCTGGCAGCCTCTTCTTGAGAAGTAAACAAGTAGCAAGTAGCTTCCAGTCTCTACAATATCCTCTCTTTCCTCAGTGTGGGTTGGGTCAGCAAAGTGACCATTATGTTTCATTTTGTCAGTCACTCCTACGGAATCATTAACAACTTCTATTCATATGTAAACCAGATTAGACAAACACAACCAGGTGGTGCGGAACCATGACCAGGGCGATGTGAACCATGCAGAAGCATCCAGGGAACTCTTGGCCAATAAGCAGACAAACTTGCCCCAAATTTGCAAGAGCACTAAACTACTCTTCCAAAAACATGATCCTACATCCGTTCTTACCCAATGGAATTTTTTGGACCCAAGTCAGCACTTACTAGTATAGTAAGCTTTTACTATCCACAAACCTGAAATCACTGATAATGATAATCACTGGTAGCCAGGATCATGCAGAACAACTTCTCTGGAAGAAAGTTTCTGGGAGTTGCTTAATAATCACCTTCTGTCCCGGTGAATCATTTTGGGATGTTTCTGCTGCAAATGTGTGGAAAAACTGATAAACAGTGTCTTAAATATGAAGACACAATTTTTCTCGCAGAAGAAAAAAAAAACAGCTGTTGACACTAAATAACTATGTAACCAGCTTAGCAATTCAGTTCTCGTGTATTTACTTATTTGGCTTTTCCTTCATGAATGCAAGACTCCACTATAGTTGTGGCACCATATTTACATTCGAAGATGGGCAAGAGAGAAGGATAGTATCAGTCACAACTTTCACTTTTACCACTGAAGTAACAGGCTTCCCAACAGGCTCTAGCAGGTTTCTGTGAGACCCCAAGTCATCACCTAGTCACAAGGGAGCCTGGGGAATGCATGTATCAAAAGCAAGAATATCCAAGTATGGTCAAAGGGTCCAGAGCAGCCACAAAAAATAGCATATCCCACCTAAACATAATTTTACTTTCTATGGTCATAATTACACAGTGCCTTTCAAAATGAAAAAAGCTAAAAACTCTCTAAACAAAACTCTGTGACACTTTTTTTTTTCTCCCTGACAAAAAGAAGTTTTCTAAATTTCAGTTTCAAGCTATAGTGTTGGGTATTTTCCTATTTAAATGGGTTGTGGATAACGGTGACTTACATATAGCAATGTTAATCAAAACAATGCCAATCTCCCCTGATGACATCTCTGTGAGGAAACTGGTGATAATTTAGTTCAGATCCAAGATTTCTTTCTTTGATGAAGTGACTATCCCCCCTGATGTTTCTAGGACATTCTCAATTGTTTATTGTTTTATATGATTCCAATAACACCTCTTTCACTTTCAAAAGTGTCATAGCTTAGATAATAAATTATATGATCACCTGAATCATTAGTCTTTCTATGCTAATGATTTTTAAATTTATATCATTAGACAGAATCATGTACCTGAACTATAGAATTCCATTAAAGAGAAGCCTACTTATATCTTCACTGGCAAGTTCCACCAAAAACTCAGCTATTCCCAAAGCAAACTTACATCATCCATTCAATCTTCTTATTAGTCAAGATCCTAAAAGATCAGACAAGAGACCTTGCACTTTCCTTTAAACATATGTTCAAGCTGTCTACTTAGCCCTGCTTCACATGCTTTCAAATTGGGAATGTGGCAAAAATCATTGATGAGTTTTTTTTTTTTTTAATTATTTTTAAGTAAGCTCTACATCCAACAGGGGGCTCGAACTTACAACCCTGAGATCAAGAGTTGCATGCTCTACTGAATGAGCCAGGCAGGTGTCCTCATTGATGAGCTTTAAACAAGCAACATTAATAAATGATTTTCCATTGCTTTCAGAATAAAGATCCAAATTTTCCTGTGGTCTACAATATTCTTCAGTCTATGCTAATCTCTTAATTGTCATTTTAAACCACTTTTCCCGTATTCCTAAATCATTTAACTGTCCTAGACTTTGTTCAGTTCTTTGAAAGCATCATTTTTCCTCCCAGCTATGTCTTCCAATATCCTATTCAATCTTCTTGGGATAGTCTCCACATCTTCTTTGATGCTTACCATCTTTCAGACCTTGACTCAAACATCTTTTCCTCAGGGGAATGTCCCTTACACTCCAAGACTAACTCTTTTTTACCTGAAATATAATCTGTACTTCCATACATTTTCCTTCCCAGAATCCAACTTTAAGTTTGTAAGTTTGCACTTGTATGGCTCTTTGATAGCAAATTATCTCCTGGACTAAACATTTTTTATTATATCTTTAGCAGAGTGCCTGTTATATAGTATGTTCTCGATAACTATTTACTATGTTCTCAATAACTATATGAATGAATGAATGATAGTACCAGGTTATGTTTAGTCTTTATTGCCAGAAGACCCTCCAAGTGAAAGTCGTCCTTCCAGAAGATAATCTGAAAGGATGAGATAATTACAATTTCCATAAAAACATTTGTGATTTTTTTATTTGCTCACTTATCCAAACTTTATTCTTATATTAATCAACTTTGATATATTAAATTAAAGACTACTTAGCTGCATAAAATAGCACTTTTAGATTTACCTTAAAGTTATTTAAATTCTGTGGAGTGGTTCTTTATCCTGTGCCTTCAGATTTTTTTTGAGACCTACCTTCTACGGCATTTCACAATTCTAGAAATATTTTTATATCCCTTTCTGATTACAGCAGATTCCCTCTACCATGCAGATGCATCCATCTATCAGCCACTTGTCTGCTAACAGCCCACAGCTGACCCCTTCACCAGAGAATTGCCCTTGGCTGATGGGGGCCCTCTTTCTTCTAAAAGAGAAGATGAAATAATGAGTTCCTGGCCACCAGGTCACCAAATAACTAGCACATTTTGACACATGTAAAAGTACTAATAAAAAATAACATTTCAAAAAAGCATTTTTCTTCCAAATAAAACATTTGTCATTGCTATTACAAAACTGCAAAACTTGGTAAATGTCACTTCAAAATTAAGTTAGAGGATTGAGATTTACAAAGACAACTTGGTATGCCAGGAGAAATTCTGCCTTCCACCTACCCCAGCCCGGTGTAGATTAAGAGATTAAATCATTCTAATTTTATGACGTGTTTAACAAATACATTTAAGCAATGATTAAGTCATTGGTTCATAAAAGAACAAAATCAACATGGTGCTATACATGAGAAACTACATATTGGAAAAAGAACTAGAGAGTTCCAACTGTTCAACTCCTATTTTAGAGGCCAGGGAGGAAAACATAAAGGGCTAAAATATAGTGGCTCAGTCCTGCACTCTGTATCAACTAGACTCAGTCACTTATAATTCTCCAGAGATCCAGTAAGTGTTCATCAATTAAAATAAGAGAAAAAGATAAACAACTCTTGTCAAGATGGCTATTAATTTCTGAAGTATAGCAAGCTACTTACTTGGTCTCAGCTTGATCCCTAGCGAATAAAACTGTTTGGTATAAAACTTGACCAGAGTTCACATAATGTGGCAGCTTCAAGTCTCAAA
>PISX010018545.1:0-40434 GCA_004024625.1 Mellivora capensis
GTCATATTTTTAATATGACATTGGTATTACATACTAAATTTTGGTGGTTATTAATAGTTAATTTCTTTTCTGGTAATAGTAATATTTATAAATATACAAGGATCTTATTGGTAGCCTATCCTCAATAAATATTGTTTGAAATGATTAAATGAAAGTTCATTTCCTCAAGGTTTCTATTTTCCTTATATGTTGGATAATATATATTGTGTTTGGTTATTTTTAAGATCGACAAAGTAGTATTTGACTGTTAATTTAAAGTAATGAACTTGTCCCTATTAGTTCATTAATTGTTTTAGAATAATTGTTAGAATAGTTAGAATAGTTGTTAGAATAATTGTTTTCTTTACAGAAGAGAAAAAAGACATGTTAATTCTATGACACGGTAAAGAATTACTTATGTGAGATCTGTTGTGTCTCTGAATTCTTGAGAGAGCATGGCAGTTATTTAAAATGAATTGCAGTAGAGGCAAGAAAGAGGTTGTTGTCTGACAAGCCATAGAACAAGCCCAGTGTCCAGGTCCTGATGACTAAGTAAGGAGATCCGGTCTAGAAGACATACTCAAGAGAGATGGGCCATCTCTGGTTATGATTGAAGCAAATGGGAAAAAAAATTTCTTAAAGAAGAGTGAAGAAAAGTAGTGATTTGTCATAAAACAGTGCAGAACTATCATACATTAGCAGGAAGCTGACACTCAGAAATCTGGCCATGAATTTGTATCAATGCTTATAGAAGTTGGAGCAAGGATAGTTTGTGCATCCAGATGGGGGATGGGATCCAGATTCTCAAGACAGACCCAGATCATTTACATCACTCATTAAGAAACTAGCCAGGCTATTGGGACAGAGACTTGAGTAGGGACTGTTGGGATGTGAATGACAGAGCCAGATTAGAAAGATGAGAGAGGGTATGCACTGTGGTTTGCTGTGCAGTTCCAGAGTTCCTGTTTAGCACAGGGGTACATTTCCTTAGTCAGCCAACGAAGGTGAGGCATATTGTAGCTGCTTGGTAAATATACTTTGAATAAAGGTTAGTGAACTATTAAAAGGCTGTCAGAAGGAAGTCTCTAGGAGTATCAGGTTTTCTAGGGATGGATGGGATATGAGAGCATAAACAAGGTAGAACTGACTGAAGTGTTTAATCAATAAAGCATATTTCTCTTTATTTTGTTCAATATCAAATTAGTGTAAATATTACATTATTCCATTTTCACCAACGCAAGTAGAAAAATAGCAAGAAGATACATGCTTCAGTAAACACCAAAATATATGCATATAAATAATGGCATTCTAATTGATGGGCTTATTTTTTTATTCCATGATTATTTGAAATGCAAAGCAGAAAATGCATAATTTTCTGCTTTCACCAAAAATAGTAATTTGTGAAGAAAATTGGGAAGAAAATAGTTATCAGGTTTTTAAGTGAGCAGTAAAGTAAATTAAAAACTTTAAGCCACTTTCAAAATTAAGCCAGATTTTATGATAAAAAATATACAGAATTCTCCATGCTCATGATCAAATATGACCACCAAATAAAGATTTTATTATTTTAAGTTAGTTCTAATTTAACAAAATTATTATTCCTAAAACCAACCCAAAGGAAAAATAAGCTACTTTATTACATAATTATTCAATCAGTTTGTCTTTAACTAAGAGATAAATGTGGTCATACAAAAGATGACTTGAAATTATATAGAATATTTCTGTATTTCCATTTAAAAACTAATAACTTCACATGGTTATATTTGCATACTGAATACAGACCACTTTATGAAAATATTGTTTGATGCTTATATTTACGCCCAGATTATAATCTTAAATAATTTTATAATAATTTGTCTAAATAAGTCTTTAGAAACAAAGTCCAAACATGGTACTAGGAACATTAAAAAGTCCATATATGTGAATAATATATTTGTGCTTTTAATGTCAGGTCCTATGTTTAAAATGTTTTATTTAACTGATAAAAGGCATGTTTATAAATTAAACCAAGAATCATAACATTATACCTCCCACAACATTGCCATTCTTATTGGATAATACATATGTGAATGTAGCATCGTTCATGTGAAGAATACATATATTAGATTTTGGCTGTTGGCTATGGCAGATCCAGTTTATCAGAACAGCTCTCTTATTGAGAAAAGCTGGAAAAGTGAGTAAAATTCTATTTTAAAAATCCATTCAAAAGTAGCAGAAAACTGTCAAGTCAGCCCAAAATTTCAAGATCAGTATCTTAAAGAGATAAGAAAAAAAGAAATAAGCTTGATATTAGAAATTAGTCTTACTTTGGAGTTATTTGCCTGTTTGCAGCCATGTCTGAAACTTCAACCAGTTCTTCCTCTGATTGTATCATAATGATCTGCCCCTAGTCTAAGCAGCAAAAGAAATGCTGGAAAAAGAAAAAGCATTTAGCAGTCTTATGGAGACATGGGACAAGAGGTGAGCTCTTGAACACATCCTAGAATTTCAGTCGGGATCCCTGAAGAAATGTGCCCAAAGAGAAGAGTTGGACAGAATATAGAGTTACTCTGATGAAAACTAAAACTTAGCCTCAAAACATAGGATTAAAGCAACCTTCCCTTAACCTGTTAGGAGTAAAGGGAGAGAGAAATAAGATTTTCTAGACACACAAATAACCTTGAAAATTTTCATAAACAGTGTCTGGCATTAAAAACAAACAAACAAACAAATAAAAAACCCCAACCCCCCAGTGGGGCGCCTGGGTAGTGCAGTCAGTTAAGCATTGGACTTTTGACTTTTGCTGAAGTCACGATCTCAGGGTCACCCAGCTCTAAGCAGGTTCTGTGCTTAACATAGTCTGCCTGAGACTCTCTCCCCCTCTCCCTGTGCCTCCCCACTTTAAAATAAAAAATAAGTCTTTAAAAAAAAACACATAAAACACACAGTAGTGCAATTGTTAAATCACAGGGTTGTTCAATTTTTGGCTTTTTGAGGAACCTCCACACTGTTTTCCAGTGTTGTACCAGTTTGCATTTCCACCAACAGTGCAAGAGGGAAAACATTCCCAAAGAACTCACACACAGACACAAAAGAAATAAAAACTCAAAAGGATATATGCACCCCAATGTTTATAGCATTATTATCTACAACAGCCAAATTATGGAAACAGCCCACGTATCCATCCACGTATCTGATGAATGCATAAAGAAGATGTGGTATACATATACAATGGAATGTTACTGAGGCATAAAAGAGAATGAAATCTTGCCATTTACAACAACATCAGTGGACCCAGAGAGTAGTTTGCTAAGCACAGTAAGTCACAATAAGATGAGTACCATATGATTTTACTCATATGTGGAATTTAAGAAACAAAACAAATGAGCAAAGGGGACAAAAGAGGGAAGCAAGCAAAAAAACAGGCTCTTAACTGTAGAGAACAAACTGATCATTATCAGAGGAGAGGGACAGGTTGGGGGGATATGGATAAAATAGGTGATGGGGGGGTGCACCTGGATGGCTCAGTGGGTTAAAGCCTCTGCCTTCAGCTCAGGTCATGATCTCAGGGTCCTGGGACTGAGCCCTGTATCGGGCTCTATGCTCAGCAGGGAACCTGTTTTCCCCCTCTCTCTGCCTGCCTCTCTGCCTACCTGTGATCTCTCTCTCTCTGTCAAATAAATAAATAACATCTTTAAAAAAAAAATAGGTGATGGGGATTAAGGATAGCACTTCCTGGGATGAGCACCACGTATCAAAGGGAATTGTTGAATCACTCTATTTTACACCTGAAACTAATATTACATTGTATATTAACTAACTGGAATTTAAATAAAACTTAAAAGCAGAAGCAAACAATTTTAGGAGTACCAGAATAGAAGACAAACTGACCGAAAAATAACTGAAAAACCAGAAAATAGAAATGA
The DNA here is from genome assembly GCA_004024625.1 of Mellivora capensis. Classification (NCBI taxonomy): domain Eukaryota; kingdom Metazoa; phylum Chordata; class Mammalia; order Carnivora; family Mustelidae; genus Mellivora; species Mellivora capensis. The sequence goes on from PISX010018545.1 coordinate 3,885, forward strand.
AACTTCAGAAAAAAATAAATATTTTTGCTATCAGACATTGGTTTTAAAGTAACTGAAATTAATATACATATATATAAGAAAATATATCAAAAGATGGAGAATTTCAACAAGAAATTAGATTTATAGAAAATAGTTCAAAAATAACTCTAACATTAGAAAAACATACTATCTAGAATTGAGAACTCGATAAATTGGTGTAATAGTACACTATACACACCCCAAATAAGGACATAAGATATGAAAGATAAATCAGTGAAAAAACCCAAATTGAAGCACAGAGAGGTCAAAGTTTTTAAAATACATAAAAAAGCAAAAGACACATATGGGGCATGGTTAAAAAAAAGAAGTTTGTAGTTAGTGTAAAAAAGGGAAGAAAGAAAATGGGGCAAAAGCAAAATTTGTAGAAAAGTACTAAATTTCCAAAAATGATACAAGATATCAAATAGCACTATAGACTTCAAGCTGGTGTTATAATGACTTTGTTGAACTTTTGGCAGTTATTAACTAAACATAAACTTATGAGAATGCCATAACTAAGCAATTTTACTCATAAGTACAAAAACAAGGGAAATATCTATCTTTGTATACCAGAAAACATGTTCAAAATGGCCCTAGCAACATTCTTTGAAATGACCCCAAATTGAAAATACAATTTTTCACATGAATATAATGATAAACTTTGTAGTATTTATACAATGGATATAGAAATGAAAAGGAATAAAAGGCAACTACCTGCAAAAATAGGATTTGGTATAAAAAATCATAATTTTGAAGTCTGACATAAAAGGATACATTCTGTAAAAGTCCATTTGAAATAACATTTAGAAACAATCTAATTTCCAGGAAAGCGGTTACCCCAAAAAAGAAGGAGGTTGTTACAGGGGGCAGGCTTGAGGGGAGCTTCTGAAATATGGGTAGTATCCTGATTCTTGTTTCTGATTTTGTTCCTAGATGTGTCAACTTCATAAAATTAATAAACCTGTAAACTCACTATTAGTTAATACTTTTTAATGTAAATTATATTTAATAAAAATATTTAAAAAGAGGAAAAATTATAACTTTTGCAGAAAGATTATGTAAATTATGATTGATCAAAAACAAAAGTTTGTGGGGCAATTTGGGTGCATTTTTAGGTTTATGGGGCTAGCTGTAGAATGTTTTTACTGAAAAGAGTGAGGAAATCCTTTTACCTCAAGGAAATCACTTAATGTTAGCCAAAAGAACTCTTTTAAAGTCTTTTTATATTATATTCTTCAATTAAAGAGCTAGCAGTTTCAAAGCACTTGCAAAAGTTTGGTCATAGACTGATCACTCAGAAAAAAAAAAAGGTCCTTTTCTCAATTCAAAAGATAAACTATTTAGATTGAAAATTCCTTGTCACATCTTGCCAAAATATGTAATTTGTATCCCAGCCCTGTTGCACAATTTCAGTGGGTGCCACTCACCTTTTTTTCTATATGAAAGTTGCCTTCAGGAAGTACACAGATGTGGTGGTAATGGTAAATCAAAATTATTTATCTGACTATATAACATTGTAAGCTGCCAGATGGAAGACAGAACCTAATTTAGGTTTTATGACAGCTGATTGACTCTGTTCACTAGTACTATAGGAGTGAAATCTAATTGTGTTAGTCAGTCACACTGTCTTCTCTTATAGTGAACATAAATTATGTATACATTTAAAAATATATTATCTAAATAAAAATAGCTTCAACTTTTCCTAGTTATTCACTGAAAATAAGTGCATAATGTATAAAGATAATTGTCATCAGAGAAGACTGCAGATATTTGACATGTATCTTAATTTTTATGCTCATACACATATATTTACATCTTTATGTATTTCTCTCTGCTTATTACAGCATCAGCATGTGGGCAAAGTCCTAAATTTGGGTTTCAAATATATAGTCAACATCATGAGGTAGAGGAGACAATCTCTTCAAGTGACAGTCATTTATTTGAGATAGAACTTGTTTAGCATATGAGAATCTCCATTTGGCCTTCTCCCAGATAAATAGCAAAGAGATATATGACGGTGATTATCACAGTTATACCATGCTAGCATGGTCAGCTTAAGTAAATAAATTATTTGATCTGTAATTCTTTTTCTTTTTTAACCTTTCAACATCATCTCCTCTTGTTATTTAGGGTAAGCAGAGTAGGTTTGGTTTTAAGCCTTTTGGTTTGTGCACTTTGAAGTTTTCTCAGCACTGTGAGCTCTTTTTCTAGTTTTCCCATGGGCCATTGCCCATTGTACAACTGGCATGCTGTTCCCTAAGGCGAACTTTCCTGAGAGTCTGTAAAAAAGGAATCTAAAGACTTAGAGCCCTTCATCAAAAAGTTTCCACATGAGCACACATTCAATTTTTCAACTGTTCTGATAAGGTAAAGCCTTTCTTTTCTCAAGTCTAAACTGTGTAACGCTCTTATAATAATTGCCACCACATTTATAGAAATGCAAATCTTACTCAATCTCTTTAGCAGTACACTTTTTCCCCAATTTTGAGGCATTTGAGATTAAGCCAATCACTGAGCTTTTAGAAGGATAATCAATGAAACCCTGCATTCCCAAGTCCCATGTCTAAGGGAGGAAGAGTGCTCTCTTGGTCATTTCATCTCTCTGTCAGGTCTCATTTTCCAGATTCCTATTTAATGCTTCACAATAAACCATTTGCAATTCAGAAAATAGTATAGACAGTGCATCATATAGCAGCTTTATCCCCTTACATTATTTCATTTATTGTTCTTGTTGGCATTGTGTATAATAGAAAGACTCAAAAGGGAAAAAAAATGATTCTTTGCAAAAATGAGTTTTGAATAATAAGAGCTTTTCAAAACATTCATTGGAGAGTCAAGGATCATAATTAGACGATAACAAAGCCTAATTTTTAATTCAGCACATCCACAGTAGGTAAGAAAATAAATGGTTTTCTGACTATAATATAGCTTTCTGAATGTAAGCACGTAAAAGAAATGCTTCCTTTCTCAAAATGGGTTTAAATAACACTGTCAATATTCTATTAGCAATGTCCAGTGTCCCGCAAAGGTGAAGTGTGTGGCTGTGCATGCATGAGGACCCATGTTTCAAAGACGCAATAGTGAAACAGCTAGATCTGTAGTTCAGGTTAGCAGGTGTCCTGACCTATGGCAGAGATGGAGAAATGGAATGCTCCTGGTGTGATTTTAGCAGCCTGTGAACAGTGTTGGTTCAGGAAGGTAGAGGGAATCAGCAGCAACTATTTTCTTATCATTCTGATAAGAATTTTGGAAGGAAAAGATAGGTCTATGGAGCTTTCCATCCCCCAGTGTGCATAAGAGACCATCCTATATATTGATAGCAGATGTTGCATAATGTTGATGGAATGAATAATAAATGGGAACATCTCTTTGTTCCCTTTGTAGTGTTTTCTGTTTTCAAAAGAAATAATATTCAACATTTAAGAAAGAAAGTTCTCCCATGGAAACATTTATTTAAACTGTATCAAAATAATTTAAAAAATATAAGGGGAATACAAAATGATAGCTCAGAAAGAGATGAAATTAATATATGCAAGTTTTGAAATCACAAAGTTGTACAGGTCAAGTTACAAATTGGGCTGGAGAGAAGAAAACAGCAGAAAGAAAGCATAGGGTTTCTAACAGATCATTCAGAAACATGTAATTCTCTATCTTCTCTGTAAATTAACTTTGTTTAACCTTGTTTCATTCACCAAAATTTTTTTAGTTATACAACTGGCATTTTTTTGTTGTTGTTTTCTGTTTGATTGAGAATTTATTTGCATGTAACCTGTAGCCAAGTCTATCATCATTAGAGATTCCTTCATTACTTAGAAAGCTTTCAGGCAATTTGTGAAACATTTTACATTTTAAAAAGAAAAAAATCATAAAGCTTACAAACACATTATGTTTCTTATGATATATATGTATGGCATATATATATATATATATGTAATAAAAGTCATCTGGAAGTTAAGTGATCAAAATATTTTTATTTCCCATTTCTCTACCTCTCAAAAGCATTTCATTTAAAAATTTCATAAAGATTTCTTTGGATATGAATTTAACATAACACTTTTCTTTCACTTCACTAACAAAGGTCAGCTTTTAACTTCTAGGAAAAAAGGAAGACTCAGTAGCCTGAAAGTTCCCAATTATATACATTATTGGAATGGATAAGAGAACAACTTCAGAGAGATCCTTATTTTCTAAAAAGAGAGAAAAATTTTAAAGTCATCTAAGACTGAATCAATGTTTCATAAAACATTGTTAATATGAGAATTATGGAATTTTGAACTAGTTAATTTTCTTTGTGTAAAAGTAACTGAAATAAAGGAAACATAACAGACATTATATCCCTCAAACTCACCATTTTCTCTGAATAAATTCAGTTTCCCTGATTTTATTTCAATTTATGAAGTTACCTAAATGATATACTCATTTGCTCAAATCAGCAGACTTACTTTCAACTCATCAGTGGAGTTAATAAATCTATTAGAGATTTGTACATAGACATGTGACTATTTCACTTTAGCCTTTAATTTTTGTCCTTTATGGTGAGAAATTAGAAATTTTTGTAACACATATGAAAAACAAAAGCCAATTTCAGAACATGAAGCACAACTAAATCTATAATTTATTCTGGATTAAAATGGTATGTGGTTTATGTGAAAACAAAAATGGTAATGATGCATTATTCTTCTACAGTTTGCTACATACACACTTATTCTTACACCCAGTACCATGAGTTCCAGCCAAAAAATGTGAATGCTATGCAAAGCAAAGCAATAGCACACTAAAACATCAGTATGATAAGAAATGCAAATGAAACCATTTGCATTTTATATAATACTAGATATAAAATGTGATTTTAAATCTGACTGAAGTTTGGGTTTCTTCCAAACACATGATTGGTGAGGAAAGACTGGGTCTATGTTAGACTTGCTTAAAAAAAAAGAAAAAATTCCCGTTGTACCCACAGATGTCAGCCATTCTCTTTTCTCCTTTCATCAAAATTCAGTTATAAATGAGAAACACTGACTTCAGGACTCAGCTGATTTATACATTGTCCTTACAGTTTGGTCCATACTAAAATATATCATTTTGATTGCTTTCCAGTGGAACAGGCTCATGGAAAATGAGCTATTCCTGAGAAATTATTAGGACAGCAGATTGATTTCAGTGCCTCGTTAGAAAGCTATAGTACTTAAAGAGTTCTAAGTTTTCCAAGGGTCTAAAATGCAATTTTAATTCCAGGGCACTCCAAAACTAATGCAGGTTCTTTGACATTTCTTGGTCCCTCTAACAATGGGATTTAATTCAGATTTACATCTAAGACTAAGTCACTCAAGGTGAAGAGCTCAACTTTTGACTCCAGTGTACCACTGGTCCATCCTTGAGAAATGGAGGCTCCAGGGAGACTGAAGGGAGATTGTGGACATGCAGCATAGCAGTGTCTTATCTTCCCTCCCAGTAGTGATTTTTATCCATTGGAATTACTGAAGCCATACAGCACACTTGTAGGTAGAGACATCTAACTCTGGGAGATGTCATCTATTTACATTAGATTCCACCTATACAGTGCTCTTAGAGCTACTTGATTCTCCATGCAGGACTCCATAAAGAAATTTGCTTTGGGGTTAATGTTACTAGTAAATAAAATTCACTGGCTACCTCCTATGAATCAGGCACTATCTAAGTGTTGATATCACTGATTATTTAATTTTCATAAATATAGTTAGTAGTCTTATCCTTACCACTTTTCAAATCTGAATGTTAGGCAAAGAGAAGTTAGGTGAACAGAGGGATTGAATAAGTAGCCCAATGTGGATCCATGCTACCCTTACTGACTAATCAGTAGAAGACGGTTGATTTGAGCTCAAACAATCAAGCATAAAAGTGCGTGGCATCAACTACACTACGGTTTCCGAAATGTGGCCGTCAGTGTATGAGATGACATTGGAGCTATAGTATTGGTTCTGAAACATTCTAAGAAGTTTTATTTTGAGCTAATGAAGTACTACAGTAGTAGAGTCATCTGAGACACTTCACTTTGAAGAAGATCCCTTTTAGGGTCTCTTCACTTTGCTTTTACCTATCACATGGATTTTTCTCGTTCTAATAAGATACTTTGACTAGCTGTCTGAATCATTACTAATCTTTCTTGGTTGATTTCAAGACAGATTAGGTAAAATCTATCATTTTAAGAGGTGGACAGGTGCTGGTATAAACTTTATTTTAGCATAATTTAAACTTTTATAGATTCTGTTGCTATAAATCTCTAACGCCACATTATGTTGTGGACTGAGATGCGTTTAATTTATACAGTTTTATTAATACTGTTGTACCATCTCATTTAAATCTGAAAATGACTCTGTAAAATTAATCTTATCAAAATTATACAAAGAAAAAAATGTATACCAAAAAGTGAAAGTTCACACAAGGTAACACATAGCCACTAACAAAAGCATAGTTAATATATGACCAAAGACCTAAAGAAAATGAAGGAATAACCCAAGGAGAAATGCCAGGGATGAGCTTTCAAGACAGAAGGGCCAGGAAAGCAAAAATGAGAGAATGTTGAGCCTGACCTAGGAACAGCAGGAATATAAAGTGATAGTTATTTAATGAGCAAAGGAAAAAATAAGTGATAACAAATTCAGAGACAGTGGTAAACCTCATTTTGTAGTCCTTTGGAAGAAGATAGGTGCTATTGTTGTTGCTGTTATTTTAATTTAATTTAATTATCATTAGTATTATTTTTTTTACATTTGAGCAAGGTGGGATGCCGTGGATGGTTTGGAATAGAAGAGTGACATAATCAGCCCTGACTTATAAAAAAATTATTATTGTTCTTGTGCTTAAACATTGCTGATATTTCAAGTGTGGAGAGTTAGAGAAACAGGAGTAAGATGAATCCAAGGTGTTTTTGTTTCAGCAATGATAAAAAGGATTTTCTATTTAGGGAGTTTGAGAAACCTCAGGAGGGGCATATTTAGGGAAAGATCAGATTTGTTTTGAGTGTGTTAGGTATGGGATGTTTATAAGTTTGGAAGTAAGAGTATGGAGTACAAGGTATACATGTAGGACAAAAATTTCAATTTCAGAGTCATAAGCATATACATGGTATTTTGAACTATGAGACTGAATGGGATATCTAAGGGGATCTATGTAGAGAGGAAAAGATCTGAAGATTAAGCAGTAAGGTATTTGAATGATTAGAAATCAGGGGAATGTGTATAAACCAGCAAAATCAAATAAGCTAGAATTGGTCAATGATGCAGGATGAAAATCAGGAAAGAATGGTGCACTGGAGTCCAGGAAGCAAATTTTCAAGATATTCAAGGTCTGAGAAACCATGACAGATATAACTAATAGGTCAGCCAGGAATAGAATTGAGAATTGACCATTGGTTTTTAGCAACAGGGAACAACTTGATAACAGGGACATTTTGGTGAAATGGTGGAAGTAATTCCCGATTAGCAGGGATTCTTAAGAGAAGACAAGGGGAGACAAATTAAAGATTAATATAGATCTTTGAATCTTAACCAAGCTTTGTTCTTGGTTTTCAGATTCCATGTCCGAATATGTCATTATGACTGGCTCTTCCATTTTATTGGTAAAATTTTGAATTATGATGTATAGATAGTGCATTAAAATAAAATCAGTAGTTTTCTAAATATTTTTCTCAATACTCTAAAAATAGAGGTTTTCTAAATATTTTACTTTATTTGGGTTATAGCAAGTAGAATGATTGTGCTTGTGATATTCTAAGTCTATATCCTAGAAATCATCAGCATTATGAATGAGAAGCTATCTCAAACTTTTATACTGGGACTCAGTTCAGAGATAAATTAACTAAACTGAGATCTTACATCCTAACACTAAAAGGAATGACCAGTTTTCCCTTAACCTTTTACTTAATTTTCTTTTGTTCAGATAATTCTCCATCAAAAACATTTCATTGTTCATATTCTTTAAATTATATTTGAACTAGAATAGACACATTCACTTATTACACTCCCAGGAAAGGAGCATAGCTTGTTTTCAGATACTTCACAAAGTTTCAAGGAAACTCTAAACTATTTTAAAAATGTTACTCACACATGTCAGTCTCCAAAAGTATGAAATTCATCTTTATTTAAGAAAATAAATAAATATTTCCAGTCTGAGGATTCTTTTATGTGAAAAATATCACTGTGCTTTATTTTCTATTTACAGATAAATCACACATGAATAAATTGTGGATCACATTTATCTTCTGAAACTTACTTAAAGATGTAAGAAAAATCAATGTGACATTTGAATACACTTTGAAGTTCTTTCACAATCCAACACCTCACAACTTTTATCTTTCTTTTGCATCAATTGCTTTCAAATTGTATTTCTCAATACAAATTGTATTTCTCAATAGCAAATTTATTTAAAACCATTTTTCCTTTCTTCTTATTTTATTTCCTCCCCTATTGTATTTTTCTCTGCTACTTTTGCTCTTTACAAGGACCAAATATTTTCTGTCAAAGATAACAAAACACCATTCTCATAAATCCCTGGCCTTTTAAAAGAGTGATAATAACTTTGATCACTGTATTTGTATAATTAAGGTGCAGGCCTTTGCTTGAAAAGAGTCCATCTCTTGCTTTGAATCTGGGAGGGTGTGATGCATTTGTGGAGATGAGTACTCTGTTGGAAAGTTCCTGGTCTCCTTTGGTGTCACATCTATCTATGTCCCCAGACTGCTCATCCAATGTTCTAGTGACAGTGATTAGCGGGACCCCCCACGAACTGCAGATGGAATGAGGCAGAGTGATAAGGCACACTGCCTTTCACATCAGCAGAAAGAAAGGCCTTCTTCACAGGAAGCCCAAGAGGAAGCTGTTTAAACCAGCGTGCAGAAAATATTGGGGTAATTACCAAGCACCAGGAGGGGGTCTCAGCATTGAGAATGGATTCAAAAATTCATTCAGCAGATTAATTGATGTTTTCCCTGCAGCATGTCTTTGGAAATAATTCCCATGAAAATTCACAAGTGAGAATGGGGAAGTGTATTAAAAAAAGATATTTTCATTACAGCATACATATTTACTAATGTTTGAACCACATTTACTTCTGCCAGAAAAACTCTGGCACTTTTGATCACTAATCTTTGCAGTTTTGCTCTCTAAAATAAGACTCTTGCGTCTACAAAGGCCAGAAAGCCTTGATGTGTGCAGATATATATAAGAAGCTTCTTAAAGTACACTCCTGTTGGAAATATCTAGGCAAGTTTTTGTGACTTCAGTTTTTTTCTGACATAATAGCCTTGAATGCCACTCTGATGTCTGATTCATCTAGAAGAAAATCTGTGGTGTGTGTATTTGAGCAGGAAGTACCCTAAAGGAGGAGGACTGGCATCCCTAAGTCCTAGAGGTTACTGTAGTGGAACATCAGTGTTGTGACAGATTTGTTCCTGGGGAAAAGCAAATCAGCCTTTGCCTCTTTCTTTGCTAACCAGCTGGCAAATAAGGGACCTTGACAGCAAAAATACAGAGAGAGACACTTATCAAATATATCAGTTTGGAAAATACGTAGAGAATAGTAAATGTGTGTGTGTGTGCTGTGCACTTTTGTAGATGGTACAGTGTTTATGGAGCATAGAGTTAGTCACAAGAAGGGCACACCTTTCTTTCTGGAACTATTGATCTATCATTTTGAAAAGTAGGAAGGGAAAACTGTTAAGGTTCTGTTGCTGCATTATGTTCGTATGCACCCCTGGGAAAATCTGTTTATTATGTCCAGTTTAATTGTAAATTGACTTGGAATACATTAATCTGAGTATCCTCACTGCAGATGTCTGCTCATGCACATAATGATCCTAGGACCATTTGAGAATTTGAGAGTGTGGCTCTCCATCCCTCTGAAATGAGATGATTCATCTTTCCCATGAGAAATGATGGGCTGTTCCCTTCACCTTGAATGTGTTTTCTGTCTTTGAGCACCTGGCATGCTAGATGCGTGCAACCAGGACCGTGTTGTGATTTCTCCTGGCCTCTCCCACTATAAAAAATATTAAAATTTATTGTCCATAATTACATTGATATAAAGACAAACATATTGATGTTACATGTTTAAACATTTTCTTCTACCTAAAAATTTATTTCTTTCTTCTTATTTGAAGGAAATGTGAAAACTTTTCTCAGCTCCAAAGATATTGTGGGTCCTACGTGCTATACCCATTGTGCCTAATAGATTAGTAGGTCCTGCCTGTATCAAGGCAACACGCTGACAGTTCTGTGTAAGTTTCATATGGCAGATCCTGCTGAAGGCCTCATAACAACTTTCCTTCTTTTCCTGGCTAACAGATACATATTTTGTTCAGATTTTAAGGAATAATAGGCTCAAGGGGTAGACTAGTCCTCAAAACAAAGAAATAGACCATAACGTGCCCAGTGCCATCATGGAAATTCAACTCTTTTTTGTCAGTTAGGTGTGGGTCATCTTTTGACTCTAAAGGGAGACGTGGTTGGGCAGACCAGTGGAAGGAACACAAGTTACTTGATAATGTTACTGAATCACTTGGGATTCTTTTTAAGTTATGTGAAAAATGTCCTGGTGTTTATGCCATCTTCAGTTTAATATTTTGTTGCTGTCAGCTTAACTAAATATACTTTCTTTGCAGTTTCTAGGAGATGTAGGCATGTTTCTTTTTAATCTTATGTATATACAGTGCGTACTATCATCATAGTATCATCTTAGTGTCTAATTAATGTTTAACATAATGATGTCTCCACTAAATTGTGAACTCTTCATGTTTCTGTGTTATCTTGCTCAATATATATGGAAATATTTATTCAGTTATTAATTATATAGATTATACTTATATATAAAACATATAAATATATATATATTTAATATGTTTTCCTTCTCTTTTTTTTAAGATTTTATTTATTTATTTGACACAGAGAGAGATAACAAGTAGGCAGAGAGGCAGGCAGAGAGAGTGTGGGAAGCAGGCTCCTCACCAAGCCAGAGCCCAATGTGGGGCTCGATACCAGGTTCCTGAGATCATGACCTGAGCCCAAGGCAGAGGCTTAACCCACTGAGCCACCCAGGAGCCCCATGTTTCCCTTCCCTTAATTAAGAGTCCGAATGGTAGAGTCACCTGAGTGGCCCAGTCAGTTAAGTATCTTGACTCTTGATCTCAGCTCAGATCTTGATTTCAGGGTCTTGAGTTCAAGTCCAATGTCAGGTTCCATGCTGGGTGTGGATCCTACTAAAAAAAAAATAAATAGGGGCACCTAGGTGGCACAGTCGGTTAAGTGACTGACTCTTGGTTTTGGCTCTGGTCCTGATCTTGGGTCATGGGATCAAGCCCCATGTCAAACCCCATGTCAGGCTCTGCACTCAGCATGAAGTCTGCTTGAGATTCTCTCTCTTTCTCCATCTGTCCCTCCTGCTTGTGCGCTCTTTCTCTCTCTCTCTCAAAATAAATAAATCAATCTTAAATAAATACTAAAATAAAGTAAAAGATAATAAAATCTTAAAAAGCCCACAAAAACTACAAGTCAGGACAGTAGTATTTTGATACCTTTCTCATTGACAAATAGCTAGCAAGTTCTGCATTAAAATTTGCCTAAGCCCCAAAACATTGAATTAGTTAATTCCTTCTTCATCAACTCCTCACATATTTAGGGCTCTCTTTGTTAAACTCTTTTACAACTGAATAGCAGTATCCTTGTCCCCAAAGATGTAAAGAATTAAAATCATTTTTGCTTTTGTTTCCTTTGCCTTTGGAGACATGTTTTGAAAGAAGTTGCTGTGGCCAATGTGGAAGAGGTTACTGCCTATGTTCTCCTCTGGGATTCTCATGGATTTCTGCCTTATGCTGAGGTCTTTTAACCATTTTGAGTTTATCCTTGTATATGGCATATGAGAATGGTCTGGTTTCATTCTTCTACATATAGCTGTCCAATTTTCTCAGCACCATTTATTGAAGAGAATGTCTTTTTTCCACTGTATATTTTTTCCTGCTTTGTCAAAGATTATTTGACCATAGAGTTGAGAGGAATCCATCAGAATCCTAGAAGAGAACATAGGCAGTAACCTCTTTGACATCGGCCACAGCAACTTCTTTCAAAACATGTCCCCAAAGGCAAAGGAAACAAAAGTGAAAATGAATTTTTGGAACTTCTTCAAGATCAAAAGCTTCTGCACAGCAAAGGAAACAGTCAACAAAACAAAGAGGCAACCCATGGAATGGGGAAGATATTCGCAAATGACAGTACAGACAAAGGGCTGATATCCAGGATCTATAAAGAACTCTTCAAACTCAACACACACAAAACAGATAATCATGTCAAAAAATGGGCAAAAGATATGAACAGACACTTCTCCAATGAAGACATGCAAATGGCTATCAGACACATGAAAAAATGTTCATCATCACTAGCCATCAGGGAGATTCAAATTAAAACCACCTTGAGATACCACCTCACACCAGTTAGAATGGCCAAAATTAGCAAGACAGGAAACAACGTGTGTTGGAGAGAATGTGGAGAAAGGGGAACCCTCTTACACTGTTGGTGGGAATGCAAGTTGGTGCAGCCACTTTGGAAAACAGTGTGGAGATTCCTTAAGAAATTAAAAATAGAGCTTCCCTATGACCCTGCAATTGCACTACTGGGTATTTACCCCAAAGATACAGATGTAGTGAAAAGGAGGGCCATCTGTACCCCAATGTTCATAGCAGCAATGGTCACGGTCGCCAAACTGTGGAAAGAACCAAGATGCTCTTCAATGGACAAATGGATAAGGAAGATGTGATCCATATACACTATGGAGTATTGTGCCTCCATCAGAAAGGATAAATACCCAACTTTTGTATCAACATGGATGGGAATGGAAGAGATTATGCTGAGTGAAATAAGTCAAGCAGAAAGAATCAATTATCATATGGTTTCACTTACTTATGGAGCATAAGAAATAACACGGAGGACATGGGGAGGTGGAGAAGAGAAGGAAGTTGGGGGAAATTGGAAGGGGAGATGAACCATGAGAGACTATGAACTCTGAGAAACAATCAGAGGGTTTTGGAGGGATGGGGGGTGGGAGGTTGGGTGAACCTGGTGGTGGGTATTATGGAAGGCACGCATTGCATGGAGCACTGGGTGTGGTGCATAAACAATGAATTCTGGAACACTGAAAAGAAATTTAAAAAAAATAAATAAAAATTTAAAAAAGAATTAAAATCAGAAGTTATGTATTCTCTCTGCCTTAGGTTTTATCCTTTACTATATACTCAAGACCTAGAAGATGGCTTAATGACTGGCAGATATTAGACAATTTGAAAATAAGTTGTGGTTATGAATATAAATTATAATTATGTGAATGAATTATAAACTTATTATTATCCATCCTCAGCAATAGTTTTTTTGAATTCTTATTACCCCAGTTTCAAAATGACCAATCCTCAGACCTTTTATTTTTCCCTAGCTTTAAGTTTCACACTTCTGACAAGCTCTTCATAGAACACTACTCTGAAATTATAAAGGTATGTATTCGTATTTTCCTTTTACGCATTTAAAAAAATAACTTGTGCTCTGGAAATCTTTGTTCAGATTGCCTAGTGGTATTTAGTAGAATCAAGTGGTTTAGAAAAGGAATTATATTTCTTGCCATTTTAGAAAAGGCTAAGTGTAGTTAAGGTATAGTTTGGCATTTGAGGGTGATAGATAAGAAGGTAATGGCCTGGTATTGCTCTCACTTCATTTCTGTACACTTTTCTGAAGAAAACATGGCATAGTTCACAAAAGTTAGAGTAATTCCAGTCTATAGCGTGTATACCAAACACTCTGGATTTATAGAGCCTTCTAACCCTAAAATGCTATTAGATTCATACCAGAATGGCTCAGCTAAATGCCTTCTTCAGGATGGGTTCTCCTGCTTTGTTTATATTTGTATTTCCCATCTAGTTTCTAAACGTGTCCTGTTTCCCAGCTCTCACTGACTGACTAGGTAATGAAACCTCAATTCTCCCAGGTCCTCCTGTAGCCTGACATGATTTAATAATAGTCCCTGAGAATCATTTTTATACATTTTATACAACTGACTCATCTAAAAATGCAACCAAATTTAGGTGGCCTGACCTAGAAAATCATCTTTTATCTCATCAACTGTCAATATGCCATGGCATCAAGTAGGTTACTTTGGTTTGTTAGCCTTAGGAAGGTTGGCTGCATTAAAAGTGGTGGTTTTTGTGGAAACCAGTCTGTTATCAAAGTGAATAGCTAATCAAACCTGTATAGTAAGGGCAATAGTTGAATGTTTTACATATAATAGACTCAATGGAGAGTCTGAGGGCAAATTGAGAGTTGGAAAAGGATGGGGTGGATAAAAGTAATCCTTTGATGTGGTTGGGTTGGGATTTTAACTTAAGTCCAGCTCAAAGTCTATTTGTACAACTAGTCACTGAAAAAATCAATTATAACTAATATTCATGCACTACTAAGTGAGGAATCCCTGCTAATTTACAATTCTTTAATGATGTGCTATATATGATTATGCTTAATAATCAACTAAGTGTTGAGTATCCAAAGTGGACAATCAAGACTTGCTTTTAAATAACAGTGAAATTTCAGCCATAACGGTGATAACAAAGTTCAATTCCCCTTTGTTTCACACTTACATTTTTAAAACTTATCTTTGAAAAATGAGATTTAGTGGAGTTCAATAGCAGTCTGACTCATCCAATTCCTTCCCCCCCCTTGTCAGAATATCAATACCTAAGGAAACACTAACAGAAATGAATATTGGCAGGTACTAATTTGCTTAATGCATGAAGTAAACACAGATGCACACAATGGAACAAAACAACAAAAACAAAGGTATAAATGCAGTGTATAAAATTCTCAAGACTACTATAAATGTTTCATAAGTGAGAATTACTAGGAATAAAATGTCTTTGGAGAATATTTAACTAAAGAAATAAAATGTCAAAATCATCAAAAGAGATTGAGAAGATGAAAGAAAAAAACCTACCTATAAGAAAAGAAAAATGGAAAATACTGACCTGATACATTTATATCAAAAATGCAAAAATAAGTGTAAAAACACTTTTAGATTTACTGATTAAATAATTTCTAAAATTCTATGGGGATGTCAATAATTCAAAATAATATAATATTAACAGAAAAAAGAAGTCTCAAAATAGCTCCAAAATTATTTCAAGGTTAGCTGAAGCTAACTGACCATTTGGCAGATCAATCTTTAGGCAAATGCTTCTAGGAAATGTGGGTTTGAGTCCTTGTTTTTTGAGAATTCTTTAGTTACCCAAGTATGAGTTGGACTTTATGAATATTTTAATAGAAAATGCCTACAGGATACTTGTATTTCATGACCTATTCTCTCCACCTCTAAGGGTTTAAGGTATCTTAAAGCAAGTTTGTTTTGGGAAAGCCAACCTGGCAAGGAGAGTAGGCTGGCCATTGAGGCTTTGTTACCGTCAGAGGTTATCCTTCTTGTGACCATGATTCAAATTTCTCTCTCTCTTTTTTGAAGATTTTATTTATTTATTTATTTATTTGTCAGAGAGAGAGAGCACAAGCACACAGAGTGGCAGGTAGCGGCATAGAGAGAAGTAGGCTCTCTGCTGAGCAAGGAGTCTGATGTGGGACTTGATTCCAGGGCCCTGGGATCATGACCCAAGCTGAAGGCAGTGGCTTAACCAACTGAGCCAACTAGGCATCCCAATAATTCATATTTCTTTGCAATTTGTCTTAAACCCTAAATTTTCCCAGTGAGAGTACATGCAATCTCCCTTTTCCTTTTATTTGTTTTGAATATCCCAAAGGTATGAATTTATAAGAGCCAGTTTGATTTTCATAGACTTCTTATTTCCCCTTTTGTAGCATTTCAAATTATAAGAATTTAAGTATGTAGCACCTCTCTTGTAACTTGTGTATCCATTGTGACATGAATATATAATTCTATCCACTTTCTCTTTGAGAAGTTCTACTATAGAGGCTATATATATACATATTTTAAGTATCTTGCATAATTTAATGTAATGTAGGGTACTGGGCATTTTTCTAGAAGGGAAAGTTAAAAGTTCCAATTCATGCAGCAGTTATTTATGTTCAGATTTAGAATTAGAAGAACCACTGTCTTTATGTTTTTCTTAATGTAGAGAATCTATTATTTAAGAGTCTAGCCAAGAATTTATCAGCACTCTGAGTAATGTGTGTAAATCTCTATATACTGATCTCAGATAAATAAATAAATAAATAAGGAAGGAAAATGATAATATCCTCAGTGTTAAATTTTAAAATCAACACATTATGGAAGAGAGTATACTTGTTTAGAGTATGGGGAGACATTACAGAAACAAAGGTAGGCCATGCCTTATTTTAAGATGTGAACTTCAGATACTGTTGCATTCAAATGTTGCATCCCCTATCTTCATCCTGCGGAGAGGTATATGTCAGGCAATTTCAGTCTGATGCCATTAAATATTGAGTTCTCTAATTCTTCCTTTCTTGCCAGACAACAAACTTATTGATGATAATGGGATTTTTTCATCATCATAGGAAAAATGAATTGGCTGGAGGATATATCCATCTGGTTATACTCTATAGTTTTCATTTAAACTAGCCAATTGGATGTTTTTCATTTATAAATCTTTTCCTTTTTATCAACTTAAGTAGGCTTAGAGATATAGATATAATCTTGGTGAATTGGAAATAGCAATTTCTAAGCCTATGACACTGAAGCACAAAGTTTGGACCAAAAGAAATTAAAGCAATGCCATACCATTAGATATCTTGGGATAAATCCATCTGGTCTTATATGAAAATCCCTCTCCATCACGATGCATCATGAGCTATTTCTACTTGCAATTTGTACAAGCCATTGTTATTTATTAAACATTAAATGTTTAGGTCAAAATTACTTTTTACCAGTGCATGAATTTGTTATTTTAAGAAAGTATGCCCGTTAACTATATTAATACATTCCTTCTGTTTACTCCATGCCTTTCTGAAATATTTCCTGCCATGTTTTCTTTTCTTGGCTCTGTGGACCTCTCAGGTATATGGTGCTTTCTACTGTCACTTCTAAGAATCACAGAGTATTCAGTTAAGCCTTTGTGATATCTCTGTGTGTTGCAACTAATTAAGAAGATCAATTTGCTCATTGCCTGTTTCAGTATATTTGATTCTCAGTCTTCAATATCTCCCAGTTTATTTATTCTTAGTGTATGACTTCAACTCTTACTTACATCTGACCTGAACTGTTTTATTTTCCCATCAAATTTGTTAAGGAAACACTATTTTCCTTTTGTTATATTTCTATGGATAGGTGGTCATTCCAGTCTCCAAGTGGAAACAGTAATGAGATATTATTTCTAGGCATTCTGCATATTTTCCCCACTTACTCCACCTTAGTAAAGAAAAAATGACATTCATTGACCATCTTGTTGTGGAATTAATGTATTAAAGAAGAGTACTCATCCAGAAACTAACTTGTGAATGTCCTCTCTCTTTCTCTTTCTCTCTTTCCTTCTTTCCCTCTCAACAGTTCTACTTGCACTTTAATAGTTAATTACAGTTCACAGCATAGGCTTGTAGGCATGCATTTTAAAACTTATCCCAGGCTGCTTTTTCAATCCAGATTTAACAGGAAAAAAATTATATATCATTCAAATTTTTACTTCATTATTATGTCTACTTCTCAACTGGTTCAAAACATAAAAGAAGTGTAAGTAAGTAATTCCTCTCAAAACCTCCAACATTTCAAAAAAAATCATTCTGATACTAATATATTGGCATCACAATCTTTATCTTAAAATGTACTTATAAAAAGTGTGATGATAAATGTGTACATGATGAAGAATTAACTTTATTACAACAAACAACTTAACTAACTTATTGGTCAGTCTGTGAGTTCATTGATTAGACACTTTGTATTTGCAGAAAACAACTAGTAAATCGGTAACTCATAAAACTCTTTCCCTCATTTCTGTTGCCAAGTTCCTCAAAGATGAAAAGAGAAATATAACTTTTTTTTTTTCCTGGCAAGAATCCATTCCAGTACTAAATAGTTCTTAGAGATATGGATTTTCTCGACATTTGTGGCTATAAGCATATTTACTTGTAGCCTTAATTTTGGGTTAATTTATTTCATGTGGGAGTTGCCCCCACACCCTTAAATAAGAAGTGGCTAAATGCTAACTTGAAATGTAGGGGGTAGTAGAATGAACTTAAATTTTTGTTCCTTTAGAGTCCTATACATTCAAAATAAAAACTCCCTATAGTTCATATTAAATTTCATGCCTCTGAACCTATATTATCTTCTGTTTCCTCATTTGAAAAGCAGAGATAATAATAATTATGATAATGATAACAATAATAAAAATAAAGTAATAATAACAAAAATAAAATTACTGTGAAGATTATATTAGACTCTCCATCTAAGTGTGTATGTATCTATCTACCCACTTGTTTATCAATCACTTAACAAAATGCATGATGCCTAGTAGACACACTCAATAAATAATCAACTTCATTTATTTTTTTTAAAGATTTTATTTATTTATTTGATAGTCAGAGATTACAAGTAGGCAAGAGAGGCAGGCAGGGAGAGAGAGGAGGAAGCAGGCTCTCCACGGAGCAGAGAGCCCGATGTGGGGCTCGATCCCAGGACCCTGGGATCATGACCTGAGCCGAAAGCAGAGGCTTTAACCCACTGAGCCACCCAGGTGTCCCAACTTCATTCATTTTTTTAACAATAGCTATTACTTCAAGTCTGGCTAAAATTAAGTCAAAAATCCATATTCCTGTCCAGAAAAACACAGCAAAAAACCAAAAGCCATTAATTTAGCTGGGAATAGGCTTTTTGGCAATAAGTGATAAATATAGGATATTGATTAATTTCAGGAATTGGCCAGTAGTTTCACTATCTCTTAGAGCAAATTACTGGGTTTTCTATTACTTATTATTGAGAAGTCCTTGAAAAACCATGTTTATCTTTTGTGCGGTAAAATGGACTTACACTTTAACAACAACAGTGCTAGTACTTGTGCCTATTGATCTCCAAGAATCTGTGTATTTAAACAAAAGAGGTTGGCATCCTTAATTAGTAGTTAAAATGGTTTCAGTTTCAAATGATATTAAGAAAACATGTTTGAAAACATGTTCAACTGATAAATAACAATAGGACCAAAAATCAGGAAAAGACAGCACACCAGTTGAAGACTAGTAGTAAAAAGGTAGAAGGAAAACCTAAGCTAGTCTAAGTGAAGACTGTATGTGAGTGAAATTCAGAAAGTAATTCCAAATAAGTAGATCATTCCAAGGATAATAAAGCAGAATACTGAATATAACATTTAATTTTACACAAATTATTAAAGAGTTACTTCTGGGGTGCCTGGGTGGCTCAGTCGGTTAAATGTCTGCCTTCAGCTCAGATCATGATCCTGGGGTCCGGGGATCGAGTCCCACATTGGGCTCTCTGCTCCATGGGGTGTCTGCTTCTCCCTCTGATCTGCCATTCTCCCTCTCTCCCTCTCTCACTCTCTGTCTTTCAGGAACAAATAAATAAAATCTTAAAAAAAAAATCACTTCTTTTTATTCTCATGATACTTATGAGAAGTTATTTCTCTTTATGCTCATGATACTTATAAGTACTTATTATGCTGCTATTTGTAAAAATCATGTCATGAATTCATAATCTCAGTAGCAATTCAAAAGTGAGAGTGGGCACAGTTTGCTGAAGTTTGGACAGGTATATTGTCAGAAATAGGCATGACCATTAGTGGTATATTAGGGATAGAAAAAAATAAAAGATATCCACCAGAGAAATAAACTTCATTGAAGTCAATATAGAGAGAGCTACAAGTGCAAGAAAATGACCCATTGGCTACTTACAACCAAGACTGTACATTTCTCCTATGGTAGGTCTGAATCTGTACAAGGCAATACATTTGGCTGTCAGAGTTTGAGAACTACAGGGGCATAGTGTCCAAAAAGCTATTATGAAAACCACTTTTTGAATCACAGGGTCTTTAGGATTTTATCAATGTTCTGGGTGCCAGCCCAGGTCCATGACTTGTTTGTAGTATTCAAGCAGCAACCTGGGCAGTTGGGCTCTCTCCTCCAGATACACGTGCATCCAGGTAATAAAATAAAAATGAGAATTTCCTCCTGGAATGGCTTCATTCTCATCTGCAACCCTAAATTGTTTCCTTTTCCTATCTCTTATAAAAAGTGCCTTTTTTATAGGTAGTACTCCCACAGATACTTCCCCTGATGCACATAAGAGAAAAGTAGAAATTAAAACTAACATTATTAGGTGCCTCGGTGGCTCAGTGGGTTAAGCCGCTGCCTTCGGCTCAGGTCCTGATCCCAGGATTCTGGGATCGAGTCCCGCATCGGGCTCTCTGCTGTGGCAGGGACACTGCTTCCCCGTCCCCCTCTCTGCCTGCCTCTCTGCCTACTTGTGCTCTCTGTCTGTCAAATAAATAAATAAAATCTTAAAAAGAAAACTAATGTTTACTATGTAAGTAATTTAAATAACTTTATAAAGTTCATCTTATTTATAACTTAGATATATAAGTCAAGAAGTAGGATATGGGAAAATGAGAGAGTACCAAAATCCATGAATGTGCGGAAACATTTTATTACATAATTATCCAGGAAAAAAAAGAAACAGTATCTTGCCATTTACACATTTTTTGTATATTACCAGAACAGTCTTGTGATATCATTCTTATGATGACCCTACACTAATTTTAAATAAAAGCCTGTGATCATTAGAATGAATGAATGCATGCACTCTGTTGAAACAGAGGTCTCCAAAGTCCCTGTCAGCATACCAGAATTTTGGATCAAGCAGACACTCAGACTCTCTTATTTAAGAATGTTAGCTTTTAAAACAGAGTATTATTGTTATTTATCTTTAAATTTTTATGTCAGTGGGAAAAAAAATCTCTGCATACCAGACTGTGATGTAGTCAAATGATCTGCTTCTGAGACATCTTGTAAGGATTCAGAAGTGACTTTCATGGAGCCAAATGTCCCTTACTGAAAGCTGCATTTTCTGTCTTTAGATGTAATCACAAAAGTATATAAGTTCCAAAATAACTGTCGGCAGGGTCAGACAAATTACACTTTAGTTTGCTACTCTTTATATGTCCTAAAACATATTAAACTATAAGAGGTCCAGTGCAGTTTTGATAACTGATATGAATATTTATTTCCATTTGCAAAGGTCCACTGATGGAGTCCAGGAAAAGTTACTGCTGTAATAGGGATCAAAGATATAGTTTGGCCGAAATTGCATGACAGTTTTCTCCTTCCCCTCCAGATTCCCTCAACCTTCTTCTTCTTTTTCAATATTTGCATATTTCGATATTTAGATGCAGTTTGAGCAAAAACGTGATCTGACCTAACAAGTTTCTTTTCTTTTCTTTTCTTTTTTAAAGATTTTATTTATTTATTTGAAAGAAAGAGAATGAGAGAGAGAGTATGGTGGTGGGGAGGGTCAGAGAGAGAAGCAGACTCCCTACTGAGTTGGGAGTCCCATGTGGTACTGGATCCTGGGGCTCCAAGATCATGACTTGAGCTGAAGGCAGTAGATTAACTAACTGAGCCACCCAGGCACCCTTACCTAAAAAATTGCTAAAATATACTATGTACGATACCCTCAAAAAGAGTTGAATCAGATTTATTTTTTTTTAAGGTTTTATTTATTTATTTGACAGAGAGAGAGAGATCACAAGTAGGCAGGGGGGCAGGCAGAGAGAGGAGGAAGCAGGCTCTCCACAGAGCAGAGAGCCAGATGCGGGGCTGGATCCCAGGACCCTGGGATCATGACCTGAGCTGAAGGCAGAGGCTTTAACCCACTGAGCCACCCAGGCACCCCTGATCAGATTTCTAAATTATCAGAAAGATTGGATTAAAAGGTTTGAATTCACTTTTGAGGATAGTTTTAGAATAATAAACCTTAATCAGTTTAGTTTTACACTCTTGTAATTTTCCAACAAATCATACACAAAATTTCCTTATTTCCTACAACATAAAGTTGTTTCTTTCATCAACTAATGGTTTTATTGAATTCTCTTAAATTCAACCTAATACAGCAAGTATTTAAAATTTTATCTGGAATTTAGGGGCACCTGGGTGGCTCAGTGGGTTAAGCCTCTCCCTTCAGCACTGGTCATGATCTCAGAGTCCTGGGATTGAGCCCTGCATCGGTCTCTCTGTTCAGTGGGAAGCTTGCTTCCCCTCTGTCTCTGCCTGCTTTTCTGCCTACTTGTGATCTCTTTCTCTGTCAAATAAATAAATAAAATCTTAAAACAATTTTTATCTGGAATATAAACTTAAAGTTTTCTCTTTAATATTTCTCTAAACAGAGAAGCATGGAGATGGTACTATAATATTTCTATGAATATATGTCTGTGTGCCTATTTATAACTTCTAAATGTGCCAGCCAAAGCTAACAAATATGTGCAGAAAAATAAAAAGTGTTTATCATAGACTCAAATTCTGATCTGAAGCAGGTGTCACTTCTCTATTTCTTGTTAGTTCATTTTCCAGGATTTCTTGTGAGGATCCATCATAGAATTCTAAGTGTTGTGTCCACTGGGATTTACACCACTTGTTCAATCTATTTATACCGAGTTAATTAAGTGATAATCCCAAAGTGTCAGAGGACGTAGGAAGTAATAAATGCCTGCTTCTCTCACAGACATGCCAAGAACACATTACCAAAGTCAGATTCTTCTGTATAGGGAGTGTTGCTATTAAACAATCTGTTCTCTTATTTTTAAACTTTTATGTCTTTCATTTGATAAATATTCTTTTGACAACTGATATGATGCTTCTGAAGGAGATTCAAGCCAAAAGCATGTATACCTAAAATTTTACAATTTAAGTAAGACATTGGCCTCTACCTAGTAGAGTTGGTCAAATTCATTGCCAAAATAAATGAAAATGCAGCTTAATTCTCTAGTTGTTAAATGATTTCCATGTATAGACAGAAGTATCTCCAAGATGTCTTTACTTTGAACTCCACATTGATCCCACATGTACATGTACATGCAAACACACATTGATCCCACATGTACATGTACATGCAAACACACATACATAGAAACAGTCATTATCTATTTGCTAGTTTAATATACCTGCTAGTTTAATATAACTGGAGTTTATTAAATTCGTCTGTTTTGTTGAATAAGCAAAAAGGAAGTAAAATTCATTGATGTATTAGCACCAAAGGTAATTGTGAAAGATAAGAATGTCTGAATGTATTTATGTCTTAGAAATCCCATGAGTGGTTTTCAGCTATAAACTATATATGAAAATATTTCCAACAATTTGGTTTTAAAATTTAAAAGATCAGCCAACCTAGGAAGTTACCTATTACCTTAAGAATCATCTAGTCATCCTAGTCTCCATTAATAATTAGGATAAAGTCCATTCAAAAGTAACCACAAAGTAATCCTTCTTAAAAGATGAAAGACTCCCTTTACACCAATTTAATATGTTGATAATAAAAAACAAAGGAGCTTAAATGAAACCTACAAGTTTTAAGTGTGCAAAATTGGGAAATTTGAGAATGACTTAAGTCCTGGTTCTGTTATGACTAATTGGTTAAATAATAAACGCTTAACCACTTCAGCCGTATTTTTTTTCTTCTATTATAGATGTGTATGAAGGAGTTGACTTAAATTACCTTTTAGATCTTTTTGTTCTAAACTTACATTATTTGAAGTTTCTATTTATATCAGCATGGTTATTTTTTGCTCCTGAGCTTTCCCCTTTCCCCTGCACTGCTAAAACCACAGTATCTACCTGATAGCTTAATGAAAGAGAAGGATCGACAGCTCTTTTCAAGTTATTTTCTACTAATCACAACATCCGGATCACTTTGGAGTTGATAATTTTTTCCTGTTTTTATTTTGTCTGTGGTGTGATCTTTCCTATTTCTTCATATTTAATATTTTCTTTTTCTTTAATTTTATGCCGGGCATAAATGGACTATACTGTGGAGTATTTGGGTTATTTTTTCCCCCACTAAAGAGCATTGTATTTGTTTTGTTGGGTATTTAAATTACTTGCCTATACTTTAGTCCTATCAGGTTTGATCTTATTCTGCATTTCTGTTTTGTATCTATTATTAGGGCTTGCCACTTGCCCCCTGGTTTGGTCATTATTTCTAAACCAGGGCAGTCTCCATCCAACGAATGTTCACTGTGCATGGGGCAGTAGGGGGAGTGTGGTCTTTGCATTCTAACTGGTTTCGGATTCAAATGTCTATCTGAATGAATTACTTATCCCTCATGCAGGGACTCATGATGATTCCCTACAGAGCCTTATGAAATGTCCCTCTGACAGCTCCCTCTTCTCAGATACCCAGAGCTATACATTTTGGCCATTCCAGAATCCCAGAAATCTGATATCTTCCTCCTCAATTCAGGAATATCACCAATTTTTTTAAAAGATTTTATTTATTTATTTGACAGAGAGAGAGATCACAAGTAGGCAGAGAGGCAGCCAGAGGGGGTGGGGGAAGCAGGCTCCCTGCTGAGCAGAGAGCCCATTGTGGAGCTCCATTCCAGGACACTGAGCTCATGACCTGAGCCAAAGGCAGAGGCTTAACCCACTGAGCCACCCAGATGTCCCATCACCAATGATTTGCCTCCATATTTTGCAGCACAGAAATGTCTCCAGAAAGTTGGGGCCATCATGGCACAATCTTCTGGCTCACCTTGTGTGATTCCCTTCTCTCCACAGTCACAGTCCTTCTCTGCCTATTGTTCCAACCTGGAATGTTTTGTCTCATCCAATTTATCTTGTTTTATAGAAGTTTTCAGGAAGAGATCAAGTCTGCTAGCATTTATTCTATCATGACTGGAAACAGGGATCCCATCTAGTATATGTAACAAACACAAATTAGGGCATATTTCTTTCTTAATTAACTACTTCATTGAGTATTTATTGTACTTCGATTAAATCCATATTCACTACCAATGACAATTGGGCTCTACATAGTTTATCTTTTGCCTTCTTTGCAATATCATCCAGTGAAAATCTTCTTGTTCACTTTACTCCAGACACATTGATTTCTTTCAGGCCTTGAACACGTTCAGCTATACCTGTTTCAACACCTTCATACAGCTTGTTCCATCTGCCTCAGATGATTTTCCCTGACCCTTCATCTAGTAACTATAAATTCAATTTTCAATTAAAATGTCATTTCCTTTTAGGGGTCTTTCCTGAGTACCTATATAACCTATATTCGTTTCTCTCATGACATTCCATTTCTATTCTTTTATAGTCCTTACTGCTGATCTGTCCAAATATTTATGTGGGTGTTTATCAGTAGGTAATATCCAGAGTATTAACCAGGGTTCTTTAGAGAAAGAGGACCAATAATGTGTGTATGTGTATATCCGCCTGTCTGTCTGTGTCTGTGTGTTTATATATATATGTCTGTGTGTATAATACAGAAGTGACTCACATTATTATGGAGGATAAAAAGTCCCTAGATCAGTAGTCAGCAAACTGGAAACCTGGGAGATTAGTGGTACAGTTCTAACAAGAATGCCTTAAAACTAGAAAGCCTATGATGTAAGTTATAGTCCAGGTCCAAAGGCAGAAGAGTGATGTCCCAATTCAGTTGGTTAGAAAGAGCAAATTTTCCCTTACTCCACCTTTTTTGCTGTATTAACCCACACACATTAGTGAGAGCAGTCTGCTTTATTCAGTTTATTGATTCAAATGTTAATTTCACCCAGAAATACCTTTGAAGAACACCCAGAATAATATTGAATCAAATACCTGGTTACATTGTAACCCGGTCAAGTTGACACATAAAATTAATGATCTGATCCAGTAAATGTTTTTCAGATAAATAAGAGAAGTTGAGATCTAAAGGATGAGGGGAGTTAGTGGTATAAAAAGTGGCGAAAAGTATTCCAGACAAAACCAACTACATTCAACAGTATGGACACATATGGAAGAGTTTGATGTACTCAGGAAAGGTAGGAAGCCAAGGGGCTTGGACTGAGGGAATCAGAGGTGGACTGTTACGTGATGAATTCTAAGAAGCTGCTAAAAGGGCCAGATTATGTAGGACACCATAGGATGTTGTTATTCAAAGTGTGATTCTCAAACCATGAGCACTGACATCCCTCAGGATCTTATTAAAATGTATAGCCTTAAGTCGCACCCTAAACCCACTTAATCAGAATCTGCATTTTAATAAAATCCCAATATGAGACTTGTCTCAGATACGTAAATTTGGTGGACATTATATATTGGTGATGAAGACTCAAGGTAACTTCCAGATTATATGCCTTGATCAAAAAGGTTAGTAAAGGAATTCTGTACTCAGGTGGAGAACACTACAGGAAAGGCAAATGTATGTGAGAGTGTGTGCGTGTGGGTGATTGGTAAGGAGTTCAGGTTTCTAGTTTTGCCTTGCTATGTGTCTGAATTGCCTCTGAGATATTTGAATAATGTCCAATATGGAGGATATGAAGACCTAGAACTCAAGAAAGTTATCTGATAGGAAGACCTAGAACTCAAGAAAGATATCTGTGTTGCATTAACAGACAAATAAACTAGGAACATGGAAATAAGTTAGAAAAATATTAAATAGTTGAAGTAAACATTAATGAGCATCTAAAACTAGGATTTAGAGGTAAGAATTTTGTTTAAATTTTTCTATTTAATTTTTTTAAATTTTAATTCCAGTTAGTTGACATAAAGTGTTATATTAGGTGTACGATATACTAATTTAACCCTTCCATACATCAGCAGTGCTCATTATCACAAGTGCTCTCCTTAATCTCCATCACTTATTTAACCCCCCACCCCCCACCTCCCCTCTGGTAACCATCAGTTTGTTCTCTATAGTTGAGTCTGTTTCTTGGTTTGCTTCACTCTCTCTCTTTTCACTTTGCTTGTTTGCTTTGGTTTCTTAAATTCCTTGTGTGAGTGAAATCATATGGTATTTGTCTTTCTCTGACTTACATATTTCATTTAGCATAATATTCTCTAGCTCCATCTATGTCAATGCAAATGGCAAGATTTCATTCTATTTAATCGCTAAGTAATATTCCATCCTATATATTTACCACATCTTCTTTATCCGTTTATTAATCTATGGACCATTGGGCAGTTTCCATATTTTGGCTATTATTGGTAATGCTGCTATAAACATTGTGGTGCATACATCCCTTTGAATTAATATTTTATATTCTTTAGTTAAATACCAATTATCTGGAGACTACTCTGAACAGCAATACCAGGCACACACCCTTAAGTTAGCACAACCCTAACCTGAACCCGAACCTGGGCTCCTAGCCCCTTACTTCTAACCCCTAATTCCTAACCTAATCATTAACTTTAACTATAACCCTAACCCTAGCACTAACACTAACACTAAACCTAAGCCTTGAGATGTCTCTGAACTGCAAAATACCAGGCACATACTCTAACACAAACCTTAAACCTGACCATAATCTACATCTGAAAATGTAGCTTCCTGAACACACAACAACAACAACAACAACAACAACAAACAGAGAAGCAGCCTAGTTATCCTGGAGGAGACCCCAAATAAATTAAGAATTCATAGTATTTCTGAATATTGATATGAAGGTAGAGATAAAAACAGAAAAACCAATTTAATTTCTATTGAGATGGTATTTAAAGCCCTGAATCCCCTTCTTGACTCAGCTCAGTAGATGCCTGCCATGTCTATTCTTACCCCAACAGAAGTTTGGGTTTTATAGAAGTAAGAATTTTAAAAAAATATAATAAAAATTTAAGAGATTGAACTATCAAAAATATTAAACTGATTTTATACAGGGAATAGGACAGAGAGAGCAACCAGATATAACTTTAAAATTTCCACCCTGTATAATTAGAATAAGGATATACTAACAGGGATAAAAGATGCAGGAACACATTTAAGTTAAGTGCATGCATAATGTACTCTGGAAATAGAGAGTTTGAAGTGGTAACAGCAGGATATTCATGTGAAGAGGTGAAATATATTTGTATATGCCAATATACAAATATACCAATGTACAAATACATATGTGTTTTGTGTGTGTGTGTGTGTCTGTGTGTGTATATGTGTAAAAGTGAGCCTCAGCATGGTAAGCCTGGAATTAAATATTTGGAAGATATGTACATGAAGAAAAGAGTTGGGCCATGGATCTAGAGCACTTTTTATTGGCTCTGTTAAATTGCATATGCACTCAATGGAATGAGCTCACTAAATGAAATACTCCATCCCAAAGAGCTGGCTGGTTATTACTCAACTGTCACCTGGCCCAGGAAACATATTGAGAAAACAAACAAAAATGAAATCTGACATCCATGAAAAGGAGGGTAAGATATCAGTTTGAGTGGTTGAAGATTTTATTTTTGTATGCATATTAAAAAATCTCTATAATTTTGAAGGTGAGAGGAGTGATTTGATATAATTTTGATCAAATTGCATGAGAAAGAGGAAGAAATATTAATGTGGCATGACCCTACATCTGGTGATTGTCTGGACATCTGGACATTAAAATCAGGGTTAGCACTGGGGAAAAGAGGATGATAGTCAATCAGTTGGCCCCTGGATCACCAGTTAAAATACTGAAATACATTCTCATTGGTTGGTCATTTGTTTCTGCTTTGAGTCCTCAAAGGATGGTCCCTACCACACAAACTTATATGTCTGCTGCCTCTACCCCATATTCTAACTTCCCTAGTATCAAACAACTTAATAACTGGTTAATGCTTGGATCAGTAACAGGTTATCTGTATCCTGACTCTCTGAGTTGCTTGTGTCCCTTCTGAATGATAGGGTGCTCATAGAAAATGGGCTACTGGTCCTTGCCCAGCACATACCCAGTGCAGGGAGCCCTGGCAGGAGGTAATCAACTGACAAGGCACCAAATATGAATAATGCTACTTAATCAGATTGGGAAGCACTGATTAAACTACAGAATACCCAGTCCTTTTGGCTACCAACACTATTAAATATATTAAGAAAAGGATACCCAACATTCAGGCATGCCATAAACATGTGTTAGCTCATTAGAGTGCTATAATTATTCAATTATAGTAAGAGCTATAATTTTACAAATGACAAGCTGAGCTATATTGAGAGTTAAAAACTTAAATAACAGAGTTTGAACTTAGATGCCAATAGACAGCAGCAAGGCCCTCACTTGTGTATTTCTATTCTCATCTGGAAGATTGTTCAACCCATTTATATATGCTTTCAAAGAAGTGAGTTGTCGATAATACAGTGAATAGTCAATAATAAAAAGAATGGATATGTTAAATATTAACTGCAATTATAAGGAATAGG
Organism: Mellivora capensis; assembly: GCA_004024625.1. Classification (NCBI taxonomy): domain Eukaryota; kingdom Metazoa; phylum Chordata; class Mammalia; order Carnivora; family Mustelidae; genus Mellivora; species Mellivora capensis. Next base: position 33,237 of record PISX010018545.1, read on the forward strand.
AAGAAGATGGGTTTAAATTATTGCTAATTCACCAGGTGGAGCGTGATTCAATACCATGAAAAGTTATCATTGATAATGGGCATGAAGGAGACTAGTTTGGACAAAGCTACAGTTAATTCTTAATATGTGAAGAAGAAATGATGAAGGGACTCTTTTTAAATTGTTGTAGTCTTTTATTGTCTTTTAATGTGAAGATGGGAGGTCATGTGAAAAGAGAAGAAACAGCTCCGAGAGGAATTGGAAAGTTTTAGAAATAGTACTGCAGTGAATGGTGTGGAAACATTTCAAACCCTTCATGGTGTACCTGCCACCCACACTTATGAAGAGATTCTGATAAAGCAAACTGTAGCACTTCCTCTTCTTATAGAATCTAAATGAGGCACTTGTAATAGGGAGGATTTTGAACGTAATTCTTAGTTTCAGGAATAAAGAACTTTCTGAATATATGAAATAGAACAAAAGCTTACAAATAAACCATAACGACTTCTAGTGAAAGCAAATATTTATTCCAATATGTTCTCCTTCAAAAACTTTGCTAAACCCAACATGCTGTTTATGACTTCAGTACTGGAGTACTCATTTTTTCAACAAATAACACCTTACGTATTAAATCACTTACCCATTCTCACAACCCAAATGCACTACTACATATACATCATAAGGTTTCATATGTTCACTTTAAGGAAAAAAATGTTGTAGGCTGGATTAAGCAGGATATGAATGAGCAAGCAGAATAAACAAGTAAAATTTAATTAAGCAATTTAGCACTCTATAAAAGCAGCAACACATAAAAATGGGATGTAAACCACAGAGGGGTGGTGCACTACAGTTTCAATAGTTTAGGAACCTAGAAAGGGGCACTGAGTGGCAAACACACATGCTTTTTCTTTTTTTTTTCTTTTTTTTTTTTTTAAAGATTTTATTTATTTATTTATTTATTTGACAGAGAGAGAGATCACAAGCAGGCAGAGAGGCAGGCAGAGAGAGGGGGGGAAGCAGGCTCCCCGCTGAGCAGAGAGCCTGATGCGGGGCTCAATCCCAGGACCCTGAGTTCATGACCTGAGCCGAAGGTAGCGGCTTAACCCACTGAGCCACCCAGGCGCCCCCACACATGCTTTTTCTGCACAGGGTACCATTAAAAAAAAAATAAGGTCACTGAAGCAGCCTTTACACGTGGGAATTCTGTCCACTTTGTTCTTTGCTTTTGCCTTGTGCAGGTAGGGCAGAAAGAATAGGCACAGAAGTCCCTTTGTATACACCAACAAGGAATGACTGTAGATATATACTCTTACATTTGCTGTAACTAGACAGGAAAACAACTCATTCATTAATTGTCCAATTTTCAAAAGCTTGTGCCTGGTACATACAACTATTAACTAATTCCACTGAAAAAAATTGGGAGCTTGGACATGAAAAATACGAAGCAACTCTGACTTAAAAGGACTTAAAGAATAAATAGCATCCTTTGCTTCATTTCAGGAATCTGACTTGTATTTTAATATCTCAGGATTATTGTGATACCATTTAAATCAAACCTGATTGTCAAGGCCTCTAACCTGGCCACCTTATTTCCTATTAGTTCCCAAAATAACCCCAGGAGTTCAATTCAACCAAAAGTATTTTAAATATTAAAACATTTAAATTCAAAAACCAAGCTTGAATCCTTTAATATTTAACCAGAGACTTTGTCTAAGACTCTTCTAAACTACAATGATGTATTTGATAGACACTACAAAATTGTATCTTTTAGATATTCTTAAGCTACTTGTTTTATTCCAATTCCTAATTGAAATTTATATATTGCATAATTATATGTTATTTATTATTTTCATTTACAGTTTATTATTTATCAGATATTTTACAAACTGCTCCCAATATACTTGGCATAAAATAAGAAATAAAAATGTAGATAGGTAAAAAAATATTGTGGTATTATAAAATATAGCAATTAACATCAAATTTAGTTTTATTTCCCCACAGAGTATGGAAGGTTTTCAAGCTGAAGGCATACTGCTCTTCCTCCATCTATCTTATAAGATCTTAACATAGTCATAAGCACACAGTAAATATTATTCAGTTTATTATATGGATCAAGCCACTCATCTCTCTCTATTAAATATTATGTATTTTATTCTAATTTATCTTTTTAATTAATTTTTTTAAATGGGGTTTATTTATATTTTATTTTTAAGTAATTTTACCCATTTAGAATCGTTGTAAGAATAGTACAAAGAATTCACAAATCTTCACATTTTCATTCACTCAGATTCCCCAGTTGTTAACATTTTATCTTGCTTGCTCCATCACCCTATGCCTCTCAGTTGGGAGCATGATATAGACACAATTCCCAGCATCCCTGTTTGCTTATTGGTAAAATGAGGACACTACCTCTTAACCACAAACAACCACAATGCAACTATTCAAATGAGAAAGTTATACACTACCATCTAGTTTATACACAGCTGTTAAATTGTGCCAACTACTCCAATGAGTATATTTTTCCTGTTTGGTTCAGGATCCTGAATAGGACAGGTTATCCTGCTTCTGTAGTTCCCTTCAGACGCTAGAGTTCATCAATCTTTTGTCTTTCATGAATTTGACAGTTGTGGGGAATATTCCTTTCATATTTCATAGTCTTTTGATAAGTGCTATGTGGAAAGAATTTCTAAGAAAATCTTACCATCTTTTTCAAATGTAATATCTATTTCTTATCCAATTTCTACCCATCAACTCTAGCACTATTCATGACTTATGCCAAAACTACACACAAAGTGAGAGTTGCCAAATGGTGGTTTTCTACTTTGGTCTTTCCTTCTATATTCATTATTTGGCATTTTACTAAGGAAGGGCTTTTTCTTCTCCCGTATTTATTTGTATACTTTTTTATTTGTATTAGTGGAGTCCAAAATTTCTATTTTATTTATTGAGTGCTAACTCCTTATTTTCAATATTTATTTAAAGCTGTGATTGTCCCAATTTTGGTCAGTGAAAACCCCACTAAGTCTGGGTATTGGATCATCATGTTTTTTCTCATCATCCTTGGAATACTTCTTTACTTTCTGGCCAAATAAGGTGTTTCAGGCTCTTCTTGTTCTTTTCCTACACCAGACCTAAGGAGCCCTAGTTTTTTTGTTGTTGTTCGGGGTGGTATCTAGACAGCAAGTTCCGAGAGTCTGGTGTGTCACTTCTTCTATGACTCTTAGTAGACTGACTAAGGAAATGTATGCATGTGTGTAGGTCTATCTGTGGCTCATACACAGAAACATATACATGTATTTGTATCAGTTGTATATCTTTCTCCTTATTTCATAATAATATAATATGATAGATATACCTTCCATTTCCAATTTAATGCCTTTGGCTCTTTCTTTCTCTCTACATTTATATTCTTTTTTAATAATGAGAAACTTGGACCCATTACCCTCAACACTGTGTGTTCATTCCTCCTGCATGTACCCATCTCCCAACATGCCACCTGCCTGCTCATCCAGTCCCTTAGTCCCCTCTGTAACTGTCCTCTCTCCTTGCCTCTGAAGAAAAGGGGGGAAGAAAGGGGACAAGTTCTGCTATCATTTTTAAGGAAAACTCGGGCAAGCTGCTCTTCTATGTATTATTTTGTTACTTCTTAATTTTCTATCCTCAGAATTTTTTCATTGATTCATTTGCAAGACACTTGTGCACCTATCCTGTATTAGGTAATATTGTGTGTGTGTGTGTGTGTGTGTGTGTGTGTGTTTGTATAATCTGATTGTATGAAACATACATTCTAGAGAACAATAATATGTATCTAATTTTTGTTCCTTTTTTTTAAAAGATTTTATTTATTTACTTGACAGACAGAGATCACAAGTAGGCAGAGAGGCAGGCAGAGAGAGAGAGAGGAGGAAGCAGGCTCCCTGCTGAGCAGAGAGCCCGATGCGGGGCTCAATCCCAGGATCCTGAGATCATGACCTGAGCCGAAGGCAGAGGCTTTAACCCACTGAACCACCCAGGCGCCCCTAATTTTTGTTCTTAATTATGAAGGTGGTTTACCTGGGAAAAATTAAAGCCTTTAAATGATGCAAATAAAGCTAAGATTTCCTTTGGCAGGGATAAGGTTTCCTCATGCATGAGTCTTGCCTCATTCCCAAGTTGTGTCCCTTCTCAGAGATAACGACTTTTATCAGTTTGATGCATAATATTTCAGATATTTTGCAATACATTTATAGACACACCCACCAACATCGCCAATGTATAATTCTATTAATGCAATTTTCCATGTATATTTTTGTTTATACACAGATGTCATATTCCATGTATAATTCTGAGACAAGTAGTCTTTATATTATCAGTCTTTACATATTAGTAAATGGAAATCCCTCATTTTTAAAACTGCTGCACTGTCTTTGTATGTAAAATGCTAAAATATATTTATATGTTATTTGCCATATATAGATATTTTCTGTGAATAACCGTTGTTAATTTTGCCCCTTTTCCTAATCTCCCACATTCATCTTTCTTTTATTGGGTTGTACTAATTCTTTTTTTTTAAGATTTATGTATTTACTTGAGAGAGAGGGAGAGAGAGCGCGTGTGCATGAGCACAGCAGGGACAGAGAGTGATGGAAAGGGGCAAACAACAGACTCCATGCTGAGCACGGGCTGGCATAGGGCTTGATCTCATAACCCTGAGATCATGACTTGAACTGAAACCAAGAGTTGAACATTTAACCAACTCAGCCACCCAGGCACCCCTGTATTAATTCTTTATATGTTCTGAACACAAACCATTTGACTTTTTATGATTTAACATTTCATGGTTCCATTTACCATGTAGATAATACATTTGATACTGTAATATATCAATATGCTTTCTGTTATGAAAACCTTTCTTATTCCAATGGCAATATTTATGCTGTCAATATGTTCTTAGACTTTAATATTTAGACATTTAAGTCATTGGAGATTTATTTTTGTAAGTGGTATGATAGAAAAGTTTAATCATAGGGACACCTGGATGGCTCAGTCAGTTAAGTGTCTGCCTTATGCTCAGCTCATGATCCCAGTCCTGGGATCCAGTCCCACGTCGGGCTCGTCGCTCAATGGCAAGTCTGCTTCTCTCTCTGCCACTGCTTCCCCTGCTTGTGCGTGCTCTCTCTCTCTGACAAATTAATAAATAAAATCTATAAGATAATTGAAGTTTTATTATGTATTTTTCCAAAGAATCAATTAGAAAAACAATTAAAACATAATGCACCCTTTCTTTATTAAGTTGAAATATTATTTATTTTTTTGTGTTTTTTTTTAATTCATTTCTTTTCAGCGTAACAGAATTCATAGTTTTACACCACACCCAGTGCTCCATGCAATGCATGCCCTCCATAATACCCACCACCTGGCCCCCCCAACCTCCCACTCCCTGCCCCTTCAAAACCCTCAGGTTGTTTTTCAGAGTCCATAGTCTCTCATGGTTCATCTCCCCCTCCAATTTCCCTCAACTCCCTTCTCCTCTCCATCTCCCCATGTCCTCCGTGTTATTTGTTATGCTCCGCAAATAAGTGAAACCATATGATAATTGACTCTCTCTGCTTGACTTATTTCACTCAGCATAATTATGCTGAAATATTATTTTTATCACATTCTAAATTTTCTGTTGTTTGTGTTTGTGACTTTATGAATTTTCTAATATGTTTTAATTATCTATTATTTTTTTCAACCAGATGACACTGTTGTATTTACTCTAGTTTTATAAGATGCTATAATAAATCATAGATCAAGTCTGCTATTTCTTTTTGTTTAATCAATACTCTCTTGGTTATTTTTACACATTGTGGTTCCTTTTGGATTTTAAAGCCCCATATGAAATAGTTTCTTTGGAACCCATTGAGTATATAGGTTAACTTAAGTGGAACTGCTAGCTTTTTAATATTGATTCCTCTTATGCATGAATATTGGATAGTTCTTCATTTATTTATTATGCTTTATGATTTTCAATGTTTTCTGGTTATCAGTTTTTATTTTTCAAAAAAATATATATATCCTATAAGTTTAATTTTTGAGTATTTAAATATAGTAAGCATAATAATGATATTTTTCTATGAGATTTTCTATTTCTTAAGTAATACTTTAAAAAGAAACTGATTTTTGTGAGATCTTATATCCAAACCTTATTGAACTCTCCTATTAGCTCTTGCTGCTTTATTTAGTATGTGAGGATTTATACGAAGGTTAGATTTTCTGTAATAATGAATTTTACATATCATTTGTAAATGTTTTCATCCCTCATTTCTTTGTCTTCTTTTAAGGTATTGGCTAAACACCTCACTAAAATGTAAAAAAAAAAAAAAAAAAGTGGCGGTAGTAGGCAGTTTCTTGATTTTGCACTTTAATGGAGCTGCTTTTTGGTTTCACTATGAAGTGTCATATTTACTAATAACTTCTGACTCAGTTAAAGAGGTTTTCTACTATCCGTAATTTGTTTTTCTTGTCATCAACTAAACTAATCATGTAGATTTCTTCCTTTGACTGCTTATGGAATGAGTGTTACTGAAAGATTTTCTAATACTGCATCATTCTTGCATTACTGGAATAATTCCTTCATTGTCAAGAATACTTTTTCCTTTATTATAATATGAATGGAAAGGAAGTATTATCATCCGTTACTTTTGTTCTTTTGTTGAAATTATGTATACAAATTTATCAAAAGCTTCGATAATTGCCTTTTTTTCCCTGTAATATATGTGTTTATTTCTTTAAATAGAAAAGATCTTGAAGTAACTATTGCAAAATATTGTTCTTTTTTTTACTTTAAATTTTTTTTTAATTTTTTTATTTTTTATAAACATATAATGTATTTTTTTTAATTTTTATTTTTTATAAACATATTTTTATCCCCAGGGGTACATGTCTGTGAATCGCCAGGTTTACACACTTCACAGCACTAACCATAGCACATACCCTCCCCAATGTCCATTACCCCTCCCCACTTTCCTGACCCCCTCCCCCCAGCAACCCTCAGTTTGTTTTGTGAGGTTAAGAGTCACTTATGGTTTGTCTCCCTCCCAATCCCATCTTGTTTCTTTTCTTCTTTTTCTGCCCCCCTAGTCCCCCATGTTGCATCTCCACTTCCTCATATCAGGGATATCATATGATAGTTGTCTTTCTCTGATTGACTTATTTCACTAAGAATGATACCCTCTAGTTCCATCCACGTCGTTGC
>PISX010018546.1:0-40390 GCA_004024625.1 Mellivora capensis
TGAGGTGATATCTCATTGTGGTTTTAATTTGTATTTCCCTGATGCCAAGTGATGTGGAGCACTTTTTCATGTGTCTGTTGGCCATCTGGATGTCTTCTTTGCAGAAATGTCTGTTCATGTCCTCTGCCCATTTCTTGATTGGATTATTTGTTCTTTGGGTGTTGAGTTTGATAAGTTCTTTATAGATTTTGGACACTAGGGGCTTCCTTTTTTATGTCATAAGCAAGGGATAGCTGGGAAGTTTGAGAGCAACCACCGAATGACCGTTTGGGACTTTTTCTGTTTAATGTATGGTATGTGTTTAGTCTGTAATGATCACTTCATTTCCTAATTTAATAAATGAAAATGAAATAATTTTCCCCTTGTTTTTTCACACTGACTGAAAGACCAACTGAACAATGATCGGTTCTTGTTAACTACATAATAATGGGACTCTGAATTTTAAGCAGTTAAATTTTTTGGACCCTGGTTGCCCATGAAAAGTGCCTGGTGCTGAGTGGTGCTCGGTAAATGCCAGTTTCCTTCTCCGTCCCCACACCACCACCTGCCCGTCTACACAGGCTCTAATGCACTACCCAGGGTAGGGCTGCAGGGAGCCTTTTACCTATGGAGTATGAACTAGACTCTCAGGTAGTACTAAAATCCCAGCACTCGGGTGGAAAGGCAGAGGCTGGACAGAAGGACTCCTCAGAGCACATAACACTAGTATATGGAGAACAAGAGATTTCTGAACTCCCTTGGAAGGTGAAAGCTGGCCCCTCAGCACCTGATCCAACACTCACCCCTAGATAGCCTCTGAATGTAATGTTTGGTTTTTTAAATTTATTTTTAACTTTTTAATTTTTTAATTTTTTTGAAGTTTTATTTAAGTAATCACTACATCCGACATGGGACTCGAACTCACAACCCCAAGATCAAGAGTTGCATGCTCTTCTGACTGAGCCAGCCAGGCACTCCATATCTGTTTGTCTTTTTATTTATTATTTATTTATTTATAAAGATTTTATTTATTCCCATTTGAGAGAGAGAAGGAGCACAAGTAAGGGGTAGGGAGAGGAAGAAGCAGGCTCCCCACTGAGCATGGAGCCCAATGTGGAGCTCGATCCCAGGACCTGAAGATCATGACCTGAGCCAAAGGCAGAACCTTAACCATCTGAGCTTCCCAGGGACGCCTCTGTTTGTCTCTTTAAGTATTTTATCTATTTATTAGAGAGAGAGAGAGAGAGAGAGAGAGAGCGAGCGCACATGTGGGGGGAAGGGCAGAGGAGAGGGAAATAGTCCCAAGCAGACTTTGCACTGAGCCTGGAGACTGATGTGGGTCTCAATCCCAGGACCCTGAGATCATGATCTGAGCCAAAACAGAGAGCTGATGCTTAACCGACTTATGCTTAAGCCACCCAGATGCTTGTTTATCTTTTTAAAAGAAGGTGGCCTTCTTTCTCTCTGAGGAAGGAGAGCCATGGTAAGATTGCCACCATTATGAATGATTACAGTGTGGGTAACAGTTGCGTGACAGGTGTGTGGCCAACGGGATGCATAGTACATATGAGTGGAAGGTATGGGTTATAGGGCATGTTATCAGAAATGTACATCACAGGCATTTGGTTTTTGTCTTAGAGCATGAGAATTTTGAACAAGGGGCCCTGGAGATGGATTCAAAAGAGAATCAGAGTATCAGGTAATGGGCTTTTGGCCCAACGTCCCTCTCTTACCCTCCAACCTCATGTCCTGGGAGGTTGGCACAGGAAGCCAGCATCCTTGATTACTAACTAGAAGCAGAACTTTACCTGTAACCGTCGTCTTCAACTCCCAGACCCTTGAGTAGAATCATGTGGCTGGGAGCCTAGGATCTTGTGGGAGGGTATCCTGGCTCCTGCAGCAGGAGGCATGTGCTCCCTCTTTAGGAATTCCCTTTCTTTGAGCAGAGGGCTCCCCCGGGGCAGGAAGGTGACATGTAGGCCTGCACAGGGTGGGACTGGGATCTGGGGCAGCAGCATGTGGGATTGTGGGTGAGCTGACTTAGAGGCTGTGGTCAGAGGAGGCTCCTCCCGAGACCCAGGGGTGTGTCTCTTGCCACAGGCCCTTCAACAGCGAGCCCAAGATTCCCTATGTGCGGCTAGAGCGGCTCAAGATCTGTGCTGCCTCCTCAGGAGAGATGCCGGTGTTCAAGTTGAAGCCCCAAAAGAATGAGCAGGATGGGAGCTTCCTGCTGATCATCGAGTGTGGCACTGAGTCCTCCAGCATGTCCATTAAGGTACCGCTCTGCTCTGTCTTGTCCTTGAACTTGGTCCACCCTGGGAGCCTCTCTTTTCTCTCTGCTTCTGTCAGAATTCTGGCTCTGTCCCTGACCCGGTGCAGATTTACTCCTGGCTGTGAGGGGGCTGTCCCAGCATTCCTGGGGCTCAGCTGGCCTGGGGCCTGGTCAGTCCATCCTCTCCCTCCCTCCACAACTTTTTGGTGCTATGCTCTGACTGCTGACTCCCTTCTTCTCCAAGGTCAGCCAGAACAACATGCCTGATGCCATCCAGGCCCCAAGTCTGGGGGGAAGAAAGGTCACTGTCACTCCTCTGGCTGGGCAGCAGGCACCAGAGGGGGAGGGTGTATCTCCTGAGGAACAAAGACTCATTCCTCGGACCCTTGGAGCCAAGAAGGGGCCCCCAGTACCCATGGAGAACGAGGACTTCTGCGCTGTGTGCCTCAACGGCGGGGAGTTGCTGTGCTGTGACCGCTGCCCCAAAGTGTTCCACCTCTCCTGCCACCTGCCGGCCTTGCTTGGCTTCCCGGGGTAAGCCATGCGGGTCCTAGCAGGGTGCTTTTCCGAGAGGCCTCTCCCAGGCCCACACAGCTCCCTGGGCTGGGCTTCTTCCCGGTCTGGGCCCCTGTGAACTGCAGGTCTGTGTGTTAGCAGCCCTGCTGCTGTGTGTCTTGTGTGCACGGACAGGCAGATGTTTGAGATTGGAGTGGTTTCCTTTCTTCCTCTGTTCCCAGCTTCCTCCTACACACACAGATTTGTCCCCATACTCCTGTTGCAGCTCCTTGCTGAGTCCTTTGTTTTTCTGGATTCACTCCATCCCGAGTTACTGAATTTCTTTCAAGCTGGTGGTTAGGAAGCCATTCCTTACAGGGAGGACTAGGTACTGAGTCTCCCAAGCCATTGCACCCCCACCCCCACCCCCCACCTGCCCTGGGTATCTTAAGCAGAGGGATAGAGGAGGTGGCTCTGGGCCATGTGCTAAGGCCTCACTGGGCCTCACCTGCCTCTGCAGGGGAGACTGGGTGTGTACATTGTGCCGCAGCCTGACCCAGCCAGAGATGGAGTATGACTGTGAGAATGCCCGCTATTACCAACCTGGAATGCGGGCCACTCCTGGCCTGAGCATCTATGACCAAAAGGTAGGGAGGGGTCTCTGGGAACAAGGTTCCCTGCCTGGGGCAGCCCCCCTGTGCCAGGGGCTGAGGCTTTTCTGAGGGGTTGGGAGGCCTCTCCAGCTACCTCTCTGTTAGGTGACGCCTGACAGCCTGGCCCGTGGGGGTTTGCTGTGCATTCCTTCCTGCCAGCTTGTTTACCTCTGGTCTGGGAGGCTGGGCTCTGCCTTCTCATGGTAGCCCATGCCCTGTGGGACAGAGCTGCCCCTGCTGGAGTTACCAGGGTCACTGTCTTCAGTCTTCTTGAGGTGGGGCCAGGGAGAGGTAACATGCTGCCCTTCTGGTTTCTGCAGAAGTGTGAAAAGCTGGTGCTGTCCTTGTGCTGCAATAGCCTCAGCCTGCCCTTCCACGAGCCCGTTAGCCCGCTGGTAAGGAAGGCTGCCTGTTTCTGCCGGCTCCCGAGGTCCTGGGCCCGTGGTGGGTCCCAGGGGTATCCAGGGCGGGCTCAGAGCGTGGCCACTTGGAAGTCGAGTTAATACGTGCCTGGACTAGCAGACCCAGCCGTGGCCACCACAGCCCCCCAGCCCCACGGCCACTGCACCGGACTGGACAGTGAGCCAGCCCTCTTTTCCCCCATCTCTTTGTCTTCTTTCTCCACTTTTCTTCTTGCTGCCCTGCTCTTTGTTGTGTTCTTTCACTCCTGTCCTACCTCATTCTTCATCTTTTCCTTCTTCTTCTGCACCTCCACTTTTTCTGTCTTCCTGCTTGGCTTCCCCTTCTCTCCTCCTCCAAGGCCCGGCATTACTACCAGATTATCAAGAGGCCCATGGACCTGTCGATCATCCGGAGGAAGCTGCAAAAGAAGGACCCAGCTCACTATACCACCCCAGAGGAGGTGGTATCAGACGTCCGCCTCATGTTCTGGAACTGTGCGAAGTTCAATTATGTATGTCTTGCCTGTTTTCCTCTCCCCTCTTTCCCGGGGACCCCAAGACTCTTGGCTGGATGGGGATATCAGGTTTGGTCCTGAGTTGCCATGAGGACTTGGGAACAGACTTTTTGGGGCCCCCATAGTGAGTATTTATAAGCTCTCTCCCACTCTTGGCCCTCAGCATGGACTCAGGAGGAAGAAGGGGGAGTGCTAGTGGTTGGCCATCTATGGGTAACTGTCAGGGCCACTTCTGCTTTGAGAGATGATACTAAACTGATTGTCTTAAGTCTTCAGGGAAAATGTCACCTTTTAGACCTCCAGGAAACTAGCCAGGCTTTGCACTCGCTGTAGAGCTCTTGAGGGACCATGAAGAGATGGGCTGGTGGGAATGGGCAGGAACATCACTGCTGTCCTTCCCCTTCAGCCTGACTCAGAAGTCGCAGAGGCCGGCCGCTGCCTGGAGGTGTTCTTTGAGGGCTGGTTGAAGGAGATCTACCCGGAGAAACGGTTTGCCCAGCCAAGGCAGGAGGACTCAGACTCTGAGGAGGTGTCTAGCGAGAGTGGGTATTCCACTCCCCAGGGCTTCCCATGGCCCCCCTATGTGCAGGAGGGCATCCAGCCCAAGAGGCGGCGGCGACACATGGTAAAGATTGCTGCCAGGTGGTGGACAGGTGTGGGGGGTGGTGGGGCAGGCAGGGGGCACCCAAGCAGCATGTGTAGGGCAACCTAAAGCCAGACTTCTAGGGAGGCACAGGAGAGTGGTGACAATGAACCCTCACTCCCAGCCCCTTAGTCTAAGGGGAAGGCAGCAGTGTGAGGCTCATGAAGTTTAATTACTGCTGAGACTTGAAACTCAGAGAGGTGAGTGTACATGCCCAGGTCACCCAGCAAAGTAGCAGCAGAATCAGGGTAAGAAGCCAGGGCTCCCAGCTCCCAGCTCAGGATTGGTTATTCTGCACTGTGATCCCTAGGAGAGGAGAAACAGCTGTCTCTATCTGATCTCAGCTTGGGTTTGGGAGAAAGGAAGGTGTATTTCCAGACCCTTGGTGTAGAGAAGAGGGAGAGGTGTTGCAGCAAAGAGAGCTCCTCTGCCCTTGTGTCTGGTCCCACACAGGCAGACTCGAGACATCACTTCAATGCTGTTTCATTCCGCTGAACCGTATTGCCTGCCTGCTGGGTGCCGGGGCACAACCAGCCCCCCTCCCTCCCGCTGTTTTGTACCGTACTTGGCATACTGTAGTGTTCAGTGGCTGCAGTGAGTCTCGCTGTTGCATTCCTGGGCTAGAGTAGAACACCTGCGCTCTGGGGAGTCCCACCCAGTCTGGATACTGCGCCTTTCCACATTAACAGGTGCTACACTGGGCCATGTTAATGCCACATATATATGCATATTTTTTTCCTTTCAGGAGAACGATAAAGCAAAACGCATGTCCTTCCGCCTGGCCAGCAGCGTCTCTCAGGTGTGAGAGCTGACAGCAGAGCGAGCAGCCTGGCAGCTGCCACCCCGTCCTGTCGACCACTGTCCCCACCTTTCAGCTCATTCTCTTCAGACCGTGGATGTGAGACGAGTCTTGTCGAGCCATGGAGTGCTCTTCTTTGCCGTTTGCATCTTACAGCATTCATTTGGGAGCCATCGTGCACCCACTACAGAGAAGATTCCAGTAATAAACAGCAAAGAGGGAGGTGTCCCGATTCCCAGACAAATCAGATGTGTAGGGTCCACTGGACAAGACCCGTGCCTGGTCGGGCTCGGGAGGACCTAACCTCCTTGGTGACCTCTCTCTGCTGAGGAAAGCAGACTTTTCTCACCTTTCAGTGCGCAGGGCTCAGGAGCAGTGTATATATCCAAAGTCCTCCTGGGCCCCGAGTGGGGGGGAAGAGAAGGGAAAGAGGTTCTGACATATAGCAGGCCTGTGATCGCTGGCCCAGCACAGCCAAAGACTGTCACTGTTTGCCTTTGCTTGGCCTGCTGGGACAGGATGCTGCCCTGTGCAGGGTAATGGAGGCTTCTAGAGCCTGTAGGTCTCAATTGGTGCCTATTTGGGTTCTAACGGTTTTCAGGGTATTTGTTCCTCATGCCCCCTCTCCTGATGTTGACTTAGGTGGCCGCTGTGCTCTAGGTGGTATGGCCTTCTTGATGGGGCTGGGTGGCTGTGCAGGGACTGCTGATGGCTTCAGGCTCAGATTTCACTGGCAGGCTTAAGGAGATGTCAACTGCAGAGCCTGTCTTCTGTGCCACTGACTTTGGGTTCATAGCTTTTCTTCAGTGTCAGAACCTGCTTTCCTGGGAGTGATTGTCAGTGGCCATCTCTTCAGTGTCTCCACTCAGGTCCAGACCCTGAGTTCTGCCTTGGAAACCTGAGAGGCAGGGGCTGGCCAAGGAAGCGGCCCCAGAACAGCTCACCCTGTTGGGCTTCTCCTCCTTCTTAGACATCCCAGCCATCAGCTTCTCCACTTTCACAGAGCCAAAGATCAGAAGCGAGTGCTCTGACTCGCCTGCCCCTGGGCTCCCCACAGCCCAGAAAAAGCCAAGACACTAGTGGCCACCCTTTTCTGATGGAGGCTGGAGAAGGCCAGAGGGTGAGCCAGGAGCCCGATCTAACTGCTCCTCGGGGAATGTTGTGTCTAGGGTGGAGAAGGGAAAAACTTGAGAGGTGAGGAGCCAGAGTCCTTCAGTGACCTTGAAGCAACTTCAGGATGTCACTTCTTCAAGAATGCAGAGGGAAGTGTTCTGGAAGCTGCAGGCACAGGAATTCCAGACTGCATCTCAGGGGGGGAGGGATCTTCATGGCCTGTGAGGGGTGTTTGGGAGGAGGAAGCATAGGCAGCTGCGGGGAATCAGGCTATTTCCCCAGCGAGGACTTGGTGGAGAAGGAAGCTACTGCTGCTGATGATGCTGGGGGAGATGAGAGCGGACGCGCCCATGGCCTGGCCTGCAGACGCAGCTGTCTCTGGTCTTGTCATGGTATGACTAATTTCAAGGGAGTCTTAGGTCATGGCTTTATTTTTGCTAAGAGATGAAGTTTAAGGAAGTTCTTGTGTGTAGGGCCTTTGTCAATGGGAACATTCTGCTCGGAGAAAACATTTCTTCTCTCCTTGTCAGTTGGTGTTACTGCTCATTTCCTTCACCCCGAAGGCTGAGAGGCCATCTTTGCTTCAGAACCAATCGTGCCCTTGGCCTGCCATTCTTTCACCAGCCCTTGCCAGGCTCTCCTCCACAGATGGGCTTCCATAGTCCTGTTTCCTAGTTGAGAGTAACTAAGTCTTTAATGCTCCAGTAGCCAGGCAATCTTTAGGTCTAGCCCTCTGCTCTTTGGGGCACACATGACTCTGGCTTGGGTTTTAGCCACTTTCCTTTCAATTTTTGAATCTTTTTTCCCTGTTGAGTTGACTTGGCAAGGTTCCTTCTGTAATTACCTCACTAATTCATGCTCTTGGTCATCTTTCCTTTGTTGTGGCCCCCACCCCCACCTCCCCTGAGTAAGTATCGTGATGCTATGTGTCGGACAGCCAGTTACGGGCTGCGAGAGGCTCAAATCTGATTGGGATCCTTCCACAGGACCAACTAGAGGCCACAAATACGAAGCAGAAATGCCTGGCTAACTGCTTGGCTTCCCTCCTATGACATATAGTGTGCTGGGCCAGGAGATCTTAGTAATGTAGTAGAGAGTCACATATTCCTTTCCCATCGTAGAGACCCTGCCTGCTGAGAGGCCCACTTCAGCACCTGAGCAGATGTAGGGTGTCCTTCCCTGCAAGGGTGCGAGGCCTTGCCCCACCACACCACCCCTGCACTGGTTACCCCACACCCCTGCCTCTCTCCAGGCTTTTCCTGTGGACTTAGCACCAGTGTTTTATGTCGTGGTTTGGTTTTGTTTTTGCATGCAGAAAACAGAACATGGGTTTTTAGAAATTAAAAGAAAAAGCTGCTAGCCAAGTGACTGACTTCAGTGGCTCTTTGCTAACGTCTGAGCTGATCCTGCTTTTGACTTACTCCCATAATGGCCCCCTTTGAAGTTAGTCAGATCCTTTGGCCCTTAACTAAGTCATGAAATGGCAGTGAGTTCTGGGTCCTCCCATTATAGAATGCAGTCTGAGAGGAGAAATGGGGCTCCTTGGATGTGCTGAGAAATAGGAGGGCAGAGTGGCTTCAGTGGATGCAAAGGGGATTTTAGTGCAAAAATTGGTGCAGGATGAATTGTGGAGTACTCTTCCAGAACATGGGTAGTCTGGCCCTACCTGACTTCTAGCAGTTGCCAACTACACCCTCTTTGCAGGTCCCCCTCTCACAGTGGCAGCTGCCTGACCCTCTGTAGACTCTGCTCTAAGACTTGATAGGTTCTGGGTCCCTCTGGCAACAGGTCTTTGCCTTGCTCCTGAGACCTAGACCTCTCCTCATTTGTTCCCAGGCTCTGCTCTGCTCTCTCTCCCACTCCCTGATGTCATGTCACCTGTAGTCTTCTCTTCTGAACTCCCGAACTGAGACTTTGCTCCTTTGGGATCACCATCCCCCATGCTTCCTCTTCTCCCATGCCCTCCCTGCTGATTATTGAAATTGCCTGCTCCTTTAGCCCAGTTCCCTGACCTCCTCTCTCTTTGTCTCAGCCTTCTCCTGGGCTGCTTCCTCTCCCTAGCCTGAGCCCGTGGTCCATCACATATGGACATTTTTATCAGGATCCTGAGCTTTCTTAACCCCTCTAACTCAAAACTTCCCCTGAAACTGTCAGCTGTTCTCCATTTTTGGCATCAGCTTATTTTCTGCTCCCTTCTCCTGGGTTGCTAAGCATGACAGCTTCATAGTTGACACCCTCAGTTGGGCTGTCAGCATCGATGGGTGTATCTTTGACTTGTAATTACACCGCTCTCTGTCTATGCCCCTCATCTTTGCTCTCAGCAAATGACTGACCCCACTGCCTACTTCACAGAACAGAGTCCCTAAAGTGAGGAACTCCTTGTCCATTTGCTCCTCTCTCCCTCCCATCTGTGTCCACATCCCTCCTCAGATTGTTCCCTTCTGCTCCTGTTCAGTGCTCTGTTTTTTGAATCCTGCTCTGTGGCCTCCAAGACATCGCTTTGTCCCTTATCCCACCACTCCCACTTCCTGGGACCTCAACCTCCCTCTCCAATGGCAGCTCCACAAAGTCTACAAACAGGCAGAGGTCACCCCCAGACTAAAACAAAGCTTCTTAGAATCGGTTGCTCCTTACACATTGTCCTTATTGACTAAGTTTCTTTGAAAAAAGGATTTTTTTCCCATTAATTCTTCTCACTCTTCAACCCTCCACAGCTTTTCATAAGAGTCACCAGTGACCACCCAGTTGCCAAATTGAAAGAATACCTTTCAGTCCTCAACTGTCTTGACGTCTCCACAGCATTTCACACCGTCCACCACTCGCTCTTTTGAGACAGCCCCATCACGTGGCTTTTCTGACACTGCAGGTGTCTGGGTTATTCTCTTCCCTCTCGGCCACACAGGCCGAGACTTTCTTAATGCCTTGACAAGCGAACACATCTGTAGCTCCTTGCGGTCTCCCCTCTTCAGGAATGGGGCAGTCAGGAGGAAGCACGGCCGCTCCTGCTCCCTTCCCTCAGTGTCTGCCTGTTTTCCCTGAGTGTCTTTCTTCCCCTGGGCTCAGTTCTCCCCATGCCAGTCATGTTTATGAGCTCTCCTGGGAAGAGAGCTTCTGCAAGCCTTTCTCTCTGTCCTTCCCAGTGCAGCATGGAGACAGATTATAGCTATGTTTGCCAAGAGGTCTCATCCAACTCAGCCCAAGAATGTGAATTGAGTCTTACCAAAAAGCAGTTTGGGTAAATGGGATTCCCAGGCTGGTGGGCAGCTCATCGCCATGATCCCCGTACCAGTTAGAGACGGCCACAGTTGGTGAGGTGCTGGGGATCATAGTTAAACATGTTTCCATTGCGTGGGTCGTTGTGCTTCTAGTCGGGAGGAGGATCCCCTCAGGGGTGGCTGTCTGCCACTGATAACGTTCTGGTGCAGGGAAGACTGAGAAGTACTGGGAGTCGTCACTTGCTTGAGGCCCAGTTGAGGTCAGGCGGGCCTCTTTTGGCCAGGTCTCTCCCATCTGTACTGATACCACCCCGTTTGCTCCAGCTATTCCTAGAGCTGGAGGCAGATGTCGGGTGTTTTCTTGGAGGTGGGGTGAGATAGTAGAAAGTTATTTGATTTGAGATGGTGAACACCTAAATTTTGGTTCTGCTAGTTATGAGCTATGTGACGTTGGGTAGTTTCCCCATCTATGAAGTTGGTTGGGGGAGGGGGTTGAAAAGAGTGATCTCTCAGAGGCTGTGCTACTGGAATGATGGTGCTGGTGATTCGAACTCTAAAGCTCAGGCACCACAGGGAGCAAGGGAATATTGGGGGTAGGACATAGCTGGGGAATCTTGGCCAAGGCAGGACAAAGGGACTCACAGGCTAGACTGAGCACTTTGAGGAAAGCAGCTTTGAGCTGCTTCTTGAGCCATACGCTCATTCCTCAAGCTGCACCTCTTTCTTGGATATCTAGGATGAGTTCCTCTTGGGCCTTTTTCAGAAGTGGCCATTGGATCCAAAGTGGCTGGGGGCAGGAAGGAGGAATATTGTGAAGGGAAATGTCACTGATCTTAAAAGGGCCTACACATTCAAGAACAAATTAAAAATAGCACTTTTCTTTACCAATAATTGTGTCCTGGAGTGTTTCTTCAATAATGATGGCTGAACCTACTTCATGGTCTTCTTGCCCCTGGACTCCAACATCATGAAGAACACAGGTGAGGAAGAATAGACCGGGAAGTCTTCCATCTAGGGAAGAACTCAACTCTCAGCTTCTTGTTGCATGAACACAGCCCATTCCTCAAGATTTAGGCAATGAGTCTGAGGCAGAGTTAAGAGAAAGCAGTCTTATGAGTGCCCACCACTTCCAGGCACTGAATACCTCAAAAATGTCCTTTATATAGGGCCATTCCCCAGTCACCTAGTCTTAGCTCTCCTCTCTGCCCACTCTACACCCGTGGTTGCTAGCCATCTGGGCGAGAATGATATTGTTTTGAATATTCATCATTCATTTTGACTGCATAGAATCTGAACCCCTTTCCTATTTGGGTGGAATCCCCCACTTCAGGAGTCTTGGGAGGCAGAGCTACTCTTCACTACAGTAGCTAAATATATTAACATCTTGATTTATCAGCATGCCCTGTAGCTAGGATACAGGTCTAATGGTAGTCATTAAAAAAAAGAAAGAAAAGCAGGGACCACAGAGACTTCTCTGGTGATGGTATTGGTTGCAGTGAGGCGAGGTTTCCATGGCAGCAAGAGCAGCAGAATGAGCTGAAACCCTTGGTGCTTGATGGCAGTGCTGGTTTTCTACAGCCAGACCCATTAGCTCCTAATCCTCTTGCCTTTCCAACAATTCTGTGAACACTCTCAACAAATATTTTATAGAATCATTTTCTGCTTAAATGAACCAGAATTGGTTTCTTTTTGTTGGAACTAAGCACCTTACTGATGCAGAAATCCTAGAGAATCTCATCAACCCAGGGACCCACTCTCTGGGCTCCAGACACCTCCATTTCGGTGTCTTGATGTCACCTGATGCACTAGTCAGTCCCCGGCACCCTTAATGTTGTCTTACTATATAGTCTCTATCTCTGAAGCCAGGGACATGGGAAAAAAACCAGTGGGATGTGGTGTCAGAGAAGTTTGTGTTTCAAGGAAGGATGATCATCATTTTTTAAAAAGATTTTATTTGGGAGAGAACACGAGTGGGTGGGAGGGGCAGAGAGAGACCTGCTGAGTGGGGAGCCAGCCAGACATGGGCTCCATCCCAGGACCCTGGGATCATGACCTGAGCAGAAGGCAGATGCTTAACTGACTGAGCCACCCAAGGGCCCCAGATGATTATCATTTTTAATGCTTAAGATGAGATCTGGAAATCTTCTTGATCCCCACCCCTTCTCAGAAAGACTTACAGCGACCTCCAGGAAGCTTAGGAATACCCTTTCAGTCCTGTGGGCAAATAAATCTCTGTCTTTGGTATAAGAGTATAGGCTCAACTGCTGTAATGACAAAAAAGGCCCCAAAACAAAGGGACTTTAAAAAATGGAAATGTGTTTCTTTTCCAGGTAATAGTCCCAGAGGTAAGAAAACAGGTTAAGGTAGGTAACGATGGCTTTGCTCCGTGAAATTGTTGAAGAAGCCAGGTAGTTTTTGTTTTCTTAAAAATTGTTATTTATTTGAGAGAGAACAAGCAGGGGCGGGGGGCTGGCAGAGGGAGAAGCAGACTTCCTGTTGAGCAGGGAGCCCAATGCAGGACTCCATCTCAGGACCTGAGATCATGACCTGAGCGGAAGGCAGACACTTAAGTGATTGAGCCACCCAGGTGCCCAGAACACAGGTCCTTTATAAGGTCTTTATAATGGTTACACCATTCTCTAGGATGTCACTTTCACTTGTATGATTGAAGTGGTTGACCAGTGGCTTGTCTGTGTTCCTGTCTGAGGAAGGGTAAAGAAAGAGGAAGTGGAGGGAGGACAAGCAATTTCATCCAAAACTGGTGTCTTGGAAGTTGTACACACCACTGCTTCTGACATGCAAAATCATGAAGCATTCCGTATTTGAAAGTATGAGCTTTGGATCAAGATTATCATTCTATTTCGTCCATGCATGTACATGTTCCTGTAATTCTAATGGGATGGTACTACAATAGAGTTGCATGGACAAAACCTGGTTTAGAAAAGAAAAAACAAACAAAAACCTGTGTCTTGGAAAGTGTTATATACATCACTACTTCTCAAAATCACTTGGTTAGATCTTATTCATAAGGCAACATCCAGCTATAGAGGAGGCTTGGAAACATGAACACCATAGCCTCAGCCATGCTCTAGCCAAAGAACTAAGGCCTGGTGCTGGTAGAAACAGTTGTCCTTCACTAGGATTCTAGAGAAGGGCTCTGTCCATTTGTTCCAGTGAGTTGCAGGTGTGGCCCACTGACAGTGTCACTTTATGGCAAAAGCTGTGCCAGGGCAGAGCCTCTGTGACTTTTTAAGCTTATTAATTGGCTTAATGGAGCATTTATCCTCTCCATATGAAAATGTAACCCCCCCATATGAAATGTATCTCTGGGTAACCAAATATTTGATGAGGGAAAGTATCTCTTTCAGAAGTATCCCAGCTAAGAATTGAAGGGTTGATAGATTGGAATATCACCATTTTCCAGCCCCTAATGAATGAATGAATCTGGGTAATGACCATGCATGGCTACCCACTATGCATGTCTACCCATATCATAGAGAGACGTCCAGACATTACATGTCTCCTGACTGAAGAACACAACATCACCTATGAGTGATTCCAAACAAATGTGTTTTGACCCTAATCAGGCCTCCGGGTCTAACTACCAATTAACAGATGTAGCTGCCAAATGACAGGAAATGCAAAGAATAAAGGAATGTCTTGAATGACATCACAAAGATATAATCAGCAAAATCCAGTCCATGGAACCTATAAGACAGATGACCTGGTACCTTCAACAAATATATTGCACAGGGGATAAAAGTGGGATGGGCAGAAAACCTACAGATTTAGAGACTTAAAAGGCATATAAACCAATTGCAAAGTATGGAACTTACTTACATCCTGCTTTAAACAAACTAAAAACATCATCAGATAATTGGGAAAAGCTGAATGTTAATAGGATATTTGGTGATATTAAAAACTTATTTTTATGTTATTTGAATTTGTTATTTAAAATTTTTATTTTTTTAAGGCATGATAAAGATTTGTTATAGTAGAGTATTAGAAACAATGAAGAGCCTGTAGAAGATGGTTAAATAATTAATAAAATATAATTTTAAATGATATTTAAGGACCCTATAGGGCATAATTTAAATGAGACAAATATGCTCAAAGTCTTTCTTTGGATTAAGAATCCAACAGAGTAATGGTGCATAAGGGGAGAAGAAAATTCCAAAGTTGTTCTGACTTGAGAAACCTCTCAAGTATATCCGGAAGCAGAGACCTCAGTTTAAAAAATTATCAAAAGAGGAATAAATTATTAATATAAGCAAACAGATTTACAGATTAGATTACCTTTTATAGAACATCATAACACTTTCTGAAACACAGGCCTCTTAAAAGACACCTTTGTATGAATAACATTTCCAAGGCTCACTGAACAATCCAGCTCTGTTTTCTGTTATTAGAAACTTTCATGCAGTCTCCCCACTGGACAAGAGGGTAACATTGTCTAGTCTTTAGTGTTAGTTAGACTGGGCTGATTTTCAGTATCAGTTAGAATGGCCTAAGTTTTTGAGACTGAGCACTAAAATTCTATCATTTCATTTTGAGACAAAATGTCCTATCTAGAAGTTTTAAGTGTATAATATAGAAAAGAACAGCTGCATAAAATACCAGGTACTTAGATCAAATACTAGATACTAGATCAAAAAACAAACAAACAAAACCAGTTGTAAAGGATATTATTGGGACAAGTGGGAAAATTTTAATATGGGTCCATAGCTTGTATTAATATGAAATTTCCCGAGTGTGCTAATTTGAACTGTGGTTACAGGGGAGAATGGCCGTGTTCTCTGGTGATACATGCTCAAGTACTGAGGGGTGAAGGATCATGTTGCCTGCAACCCTTGAGGGTTCAGAAAAACTCTGTGTTGTATTATTAGAGTAAAGGAAATGTGACAAAAAGTTACCAATTGGTAAGCCTAGATGAAGGGTATATGGGTGTTCATTACAATGTTCTTGGGAAGGAAAGGGCAAATTTAATAAATGAAATACGAAGCATGCATCTAGAACAGCAACATGGAAAATACTTATGAGATGATGCCAATTAAAAAAAAGCAGAACACAGAATTATATGTAAAATAAAAGAAAAAAGGTAAATATATTAGAATGTTGCCAGTGGTTGTCTTTTCTCCAAACTTCACACTAAAAAGTTATTTTATATATATATATATGTATATATATACATATATATATGCACACTATATATACTATATATACTGTACATGTATATGAACTTTTATCATGAAAAGTTTCTAATAACATCTTGTATGTCTTAGCTCCAGCCCCTTCCTCAGACAGCTTTCACTAACCACCCAGTCTGAGGTGGACCCCCCCAGCACTTTCTCTCACAATCTTGTTTTATTGTCATCCTAGCACTTACTACTGTATTGTTTATCCTTTTATGCGACTTGTTTTCTTGTTATTGTCTGGATCACCCCTCGTATGATGTAAGATTCCCGAGAGCAGGACCCTTGCCCAGACCCTCCAACAGTGCCTGTAGTTGCTCAATGGCTACCTTTTGAACGAGTAACACAGATCTTTGTCATCCAACCTCCCATTTTACCAGGCACTCCGAAGATTTGAGAAGGGGAAGAACTTGTCTAAGGTCCCTCATGAGTTCGTGCCGATGTCAAAATTAGAATTCAAGCTTTGTGACTCAGGTCTCTATAGGCTCTTCTTTCAAAATGTCTCAGGCTGATCTAGCTCCTGGGCACCAGGCAAGTGGCAGGAGTGAGGGAGGATGCGCCCTGCGTTTCCATCAGTGCAGTGTGCCGGCAGCCCCCTAGGTGGCGCCAGCGGCGCTCATGTAGCTCTAGGGAAAGGAAGAAGAGGGTAAAGGCAAACTCCAGAGGGACACCTTGGATATTTGACAGTCCAAGCAGGATGAGAGCAGGGTATTTGACAGTCTTGTCTTTCTACCGACTGCTCATTCTTTGTGAGAGAGAAAAATATATATACAGTAAATAGGCAGTGGAGAAATCCCCACCTTGACTATGAGATCAAAAAAAATCACACACGAGAAACAGATGGACCTGTTTTGAGTCCAGAAGTGATACGCTGATAAGGACACAACATCACTGATACAGTATTGAAGCCCAGAATGCACAACCTGAATCCAATGAGAAAAACATCAGACAAGCTACAAATGAGAAATGTTATATTAGGGCCAGGGGATAGGGGACTGGATTTTTTTTTTTTTTAATGGCACCACTGACAACAAAAGAAAAATTGTGAAAATGTCCCAGGTTAAAAGAGGCTAAAGAATTGACAACAAAATGCAATCCCTGAGACTAGACTGGGTCTTGTAGTAGAAGGGGGAGATCCTATGAAAGACATTATGGGGTCAGCTGACAAAACTGAAATACGAACAATAGACTACATCAGTGTATCGATGTTATTAAATACATTATAGCTGATAACTGTTCTGTCGTTATATAATGTTATATAAGGGAATATCCTTATCTTTAGGGAATATGCACTGGAGTATTTAGGAGTAAAAGGCCATAGTGTATGAGACTTACCCTCAAGTGGTGCAGGAAATGTGTGTGTGTATATATACACACACACACACACACACATTTATAGAAAATATATATTTATATGTATATTTAAATATAAAAAGCATGCATTATATATTGGGAGTATATGCTTTATATATTGAAATTAGACAAAATATATATTTGTACATATAGATACAAACAAAGCAAATGGGGTAAAATGTCAATCTGGGTAAAGATTCTTTTTTATTATTTTTACATTTTAACTATTCTTTTTAACTATTGGATATACTTTTTACTATTTTTATCATTGCCACTTTTCTGTTACTTTGAAATTATTTCCAGATAAGCATGTAAGAAGCAAAACCAAAGTAAAGGATGGTGGTTGCTGGTACATCCTTCGCCTGCCCTTGTTTCTGTTGTACGATTCAGAGCTAGGGTCCTGCCTCACTTGTGCATGTCTTTTGCTGTCCCTTGCATCAGTCGTTCTCTCCTGAAAAGGACTGAGTTTGGCTTCCAGTCTCTGAGGCTGAGGCCAAAGCTGGAAGGGATGGAATTACCTTGTCCATGGCTGGGAAATGCTGGTGAGGCCTCTGTAAGGAGATGTGGAGAAGCAGTGGAAGGATCTGAGTCCTGTTTTCACCCCCGCTCCAGCCTCTGGGGCCTGAGGATATCTGTGGGGTCAGCTCGTTGTAAGCCACTGGGCTCAGGCTGTGTTTCCCCAGCCATTCTGAAGAGGCCTTTGGTACCTGGGGGGCCTCAACCAGGCTGGGTGTGGAAAGAGCCTTGGCAGTATTGGGATGGGAGGGGCTCACTATCCTTTCCTTCTGCTTGTAGATTCTTGGAAGTGATACAATCCATTTTCTCTCCTGAGTCTGGCATGCTGGGCACCCCTGACTCTTCAGGAGTCCTTCCAATCTTCCAGTGATGATATTTGCATTAAATCAGCAAAATGTGATGTCTGGTAATAGGGAGGTAGGACATTGGCCCTAAATCTTACCCGGCACTTCTTCCTGGGATGACTTCTGGTGGTGTTTTCCTGGGCTCCATATACTTCAAATGTGAGTAAGAGGGACTTCATCCCTCCATCCCCATGCTGGGACATGACTAGGCCTGCCTCTCACCCAGACCTTCTCGTAGGAGAGAGAGGTCGATCTCTGCATTTTCATCACCCTAATAAGAACCTCATACCTATTAGCAATCTCTCCCCATTCCCCATCTCTTCACAGTCCCTGGCAACCATGTAATCTACTTTCCCTAGACATAGATTTGCCTATTCTGGACATTTCACACAAGTGGAATCATACAATACATGAACCTTTGCATCTGGCTTCTTCCACTGAGCATAATATTTTGAAGATGCATCCATGTTGTACCATGTATCAGTACTTCATTCCATTCTAAAGCCAAATAAAATTCCATTGTATGGATATGCCAGTGTATATGACATGATGTACAGGTCCAAATTCACTCCTTTCCATATAGATATCCAGTTTGCCCAGCATCATTTGTTGAAAAGACTATTCCCCCCACACATTCCCCCCCCCATCATTGAATTATCTTGGCACTCTTGTCAGTTGGCCAATGACGCATGGGTTTATTTCTGGACTCTCAGTTCTATCCATTGTTCCATTTGTTTATCCTTATGCTGGTCTGGCAGTCTTTTTTTTTTTTTTAAGATTTTATTTATTTATTTGAGACAGAGAGAGAGCACAAGCTGGGAGGAGGATCAGAGGGAGAGGCAGAGGCAGACTCCCTGCTGAGCAGGGAGGTGATTTTGGAGCTCCATTCCAGGATGTTGAGATCATGAGCTGAGCCGAAGGCAGACATCCATCTGACTATGCCACCCAGATGCCCCTAGTCTGGCAGTCTTAATTATTGTAACTTTATGGCAAATTTGAAATCAGAAATTGTGCCCCCCCCAACTTTGTTCTTCTTTTTCAGATTGTTTCCTTGCATCTCCCTATGAATTTCAGGATCAGATTGTTAATTTCTGCAAAAAAGGCATCTGAAGTTTTGATAAAGATCACCTTGAATTTATAGATAAATTTGGGGAGGATTGTTACCTTAACAATATCAAGACTTCCAGTCCATAAACATTAATTTAGTTTTGGTGTACACTAACCTGACCTTTAATGACTTGAAAAGGAGGCTGGGTCAAACATCCTCAGTTAAGTTAGTTGTCAAATGTTTCATTTTGAACCATGGGGATAAGTCACACTTCTACTTTTGTGAAGGTAGAAGAAGACAAAAAAAAAAAGAAAGACTTCCATAAATTGGTAGAGCCTACCAGTAACTAAAGATAGATCTCATTAAGAAAAAGTTACATTCTGCATTATATATTTTTAAGGACATGTCCCCATTCAAGAAATCTTAAAATAACACATGATGACCTAAACATCTCTGAATTTATCTTATAGAACAGAAAAATTATGGGATGGTTTTTGTGATGTTGGGTGTCTTAGAAATCTTTTGAATAACAGAGATACATTTTAATTAATGCATAAAAGAACTCTTCTTGACTTAAGAAAACTGAAGTCCACCCCTTCCCCCAAACTTTGGAATTTTTACTGACAGGGCCAGCAAACCCTGGAACAAACTGTACTAATTGCTTCTTATGTTTTGTTATAGTGATGAACTTCAATTCTGATCCCTCTTCCTTAAATGACAAGCAACTTGATATTGCACTTTAACAATGACGTTACCACATGGAGTGTTTAAGCAAGCAGCGTATAATGCTTGTTGCCAGCAGTGACATTAATAATTACTGGAAGAGACTGAGAGAAGATTGTTGTATAGTAATGACCCCTGCAATAGCTTGTGTTCCCTTGGCAGTATCAAGAGTTTGTCATGTTGGTGGTCATGGTGTTGCAATCCATTACCTCACTGAGAACTGATGACTTCAGCTATGGTAACTGGCCATAATATTTAATGTAGCTGCCTTGAGCCACTTGAAAACTTTGAAAAAAAATTTTTCTCTGAGGCACTTACATCAAGTGTTCCCAGGAAAACCCAGTACCTCTAGGTATACATTTTAGGGAGCTGTGTTTTACTTCCTTGTGTAGTTTCTCTGATTCCTCTCTCTAAACGTTAGTGATATTTACACACTAGAAATGAATATTTGTCTATTTGTCAGTCTACTTATCTACCTATTTATTCATCTATTTTACCATGTTCTACAAAGTCTTCCTTCCCTTCCATTCCTTTCCTCCCTCCCTCCCTCCCTCTCTGCCTCCCTCCCTTCCATCCTTCCTACCACTTACTAATGCCATGATATTTTGTTAAATAACTACTAAGTGCCAGGGACTGTCCCAGGGATTGGGAATGAGCAATAAGCAAACAGGCTGGAGCTTAGCTTCTGGTGAGGAAGGAAAGAAAATAAATAAGCTTGTTTTAGGTGGTATTAAGTGCTCTAAGACAATATAGGGTAATGTGATAGACTGCTGGGTGGGACTACTTTAGATATAAGGATGAGGGAAGGATTCCCTGAGGAGGTGGCTAGTGAGCTGAAATCTAAATGATGAAAAAAGAACCAGCCTTGGGAAAATATGGGGGCAGAAGCTTGTAGGTAGAGGAAATAGTACATGCACATTATTCGAAGCAGCTTAAAATAATAGTTAATACAATGAAAAAATACAAAAAGACAAAGGTATAAATGACTAATGGAAGAGAACACAAGAAAGTCATAATGTTGGTATGCAAGCCATTGTGTTCAGCAAAATTATTAAAGTTGAGTTGCAACTTTGGTTCCCATCTTCCTGGAAGCCAAGGCGAGATGGGAAGTATGACTGATTTCATGGTATGTTTTCTTCTTAAGGAAAAATGGCAGTGTTCAAGAGGAAAAAAGATTTTTCTTTTCTGGCACTCAGGTTGGAAGTACAGTTTTTGTGTGGACTTTTCTATGAGGAACACAGAGTGATTGTATGATAATTTGTTACAACAGCCGTATAAGACTAGTATATAGATCCATCTTGGATGTAATAACAGACATTGAGCCACTTGAACTAGCTTAAGCAAAAAAGAGGGCACTTTGTTATAAAGATTTGAAATAGTCCATGGAATTCCAGGAATGCCGTTCATTTCAGAAAATACTAGGATCAGGGATAGAAAGCTGTCAGAACTCTTCTGGTCTCTTTTCCTTTCTCTTTGTGGATCTTTTTCATCCTTCCTATTCTTTTCACATTTTTCCTGCAGCCTGGTCTTCTATTTTTACAGGCCGTGTGATGGGAAGCATATCTGCGACAACAACTGATTTTCTCTGTTTCCGTGTTAGCTACCAAGAGAAAAACTGAAATCCCTCAGTCCTAATTCCACATTCCTGGGAGACAGAGATGATTGGCTTAGCTTGAGTCAGGTACCTACTTGGAGCAATCGACTGTAGCCTGGTGGCCTAGTTACCCTGTCTGAGGATCCAAGGCTAGTTTCCAGAAAAAGACACCTATTCTGCTGTTTTTAAAATACACTTATGTAGGGGGGTCAAGAAACTGTTTAACGGGTTTAAACCAACATGAAAAAGAAATAAAAATCTCAGGGTGCATAGCATGTGGTATGGATATTTTATAAAACTTGTTTCAGTTATTAAAGGTATAAGTATATATGTATTGTGTGATAACATAAAATGTATTTCTTAGGGTAGATTATGGTCTAACAAGTGAGAAACTTGGGTGTGCAGTCTGGTAGAATTCTGTTATAGAGCTATAAAATAATGTCATGATTTTTTTTTAATTGCATTTCTTAATATAGGCAGATGGCACAAGGATAATGCATGACTCGGTACAGGCAATTTTGCAAGGGTGTTGATAAAGTGGTCTTTGTCTGGCTTAATTCAGGCTAAAATATAGTCCAGTGATTTCCAATCTGGCTTTATATCACGCTCATTTGAAGACCTCTTGAAAATAATTTCATGGGATCTATTGAATCAGATTTCCTGTAAGTGTAACCTGTGAACCTGAATTTAAATACAAGATAAAGAAAAGCAAAAGAACTTCCCAGATGTCTCTGGGACATTTTGACTCACTAAATCCAGAAAGGACATAGAGGAGGGGTCATCTGCATACCTTTCAAATAATTCTCCCTAACTGCAGTTTCTCTCAACCAGATTTTCATAGCCATTAGGAAGTAAACATTACAAATTTATTTCTTGGTAAGGATCTGGAATGCAAGGCTTCACTGCTGCTGATTAAAGAGAAATAAATCTGTACACTTCACAGTTCAATGAAACAGATGGTCAAGTTCATCTCTGTTTGTTGGCCGTTGTGCCACTACTCAAGCAGGGATGGGGCAGTGCTGAGGGGGAGGAGAAAAGAGAAAATTCTTGCAGGCTATTCCAGACCCTTGTTAAACAATAGTTTTGTATTTCTCTAAAACAAGGCCCCAGAGTTCTGCAGTTCAGGATACGGTGGGGATTATTTGTGCTTGCTAAATTTGCAGAACTGAAGTTACAGTTACCCACCCTGGCCATGTTGAGTTTTCTAACGAGCCTGACAGCCTGAACCAGTTGCCAAAGGCAGCCCCACCTCTAAGCAATAAAATGAATGTACCTGCTGTACCAAGGTATTGGCTATTAATCAAATAAATTTTACAGGATATCTGCCTGAAATAATTAGGCCAGTAGTAAAAGAGTTACATTTCTTCTCCACCACCGCTAGAGAGCAGGACCCACGCCCTCAGGAGCCATTCCTAAAATGCAGGTCAAAAAGCACATTAGCGTACAGCGGGAGCCCCTACTTCTAGCCACCTATGCAGGGGGCCTGCATTCAGACGGTTCTGCAGAGGTTTGTGGCTGAAATTTATTTCTGGGAATTGTCCTCGGGTCGGTCAGGAGCGCTACCGCCCTTTGCCCCTGGCCTCCGCGCAGCCCTGACAGCGGGGTCATCTCCCCATCTTTCGCGGTTAGCTCCGCCTGAGAATAGCCGCTAGGCCTCACCTCGGTACTGGGATGGCCCGGTTAGCAAGCTGTCGTTTCGTGTGACATGTGGCCCTTCCCTGTCCCCAAGCCAGGGTTCCCTGGCCTGTCCCTCAGAGGACCGCTCACAGGGCTCGCGGGCCCCTCTCCCCCTCCCCCCCCCGCCACCGCCCAGCCCAGCCACCGTGCAGAGGGGCTTCGCCGCAGCCGCCGCTCTCTGTCCCCGCGCAGCCCCGGTCCACTCCCACCGCCCGCCTGCAGCAGAGTTTGTCCAAGGGCGGAATTCCAAGGTCGGTGACCAACCCCTGCACCGGCCCTCCGGCTCCCCGCCCCCAGCCCTAGCGCCGAGGGTGCGCGCCCCTCTGCAGCCCGCCTGCCCGCGGGCGGGGTGAGTGGTCCCCCGCGTTGCCGCGCCGCTAGGTCCGGGCCGTTGCCTTGGCAACGCGCCGGCAAACCGGCCGCAGGGCCTCCCGCTGCGGGCGGGCCCGCCTCCCCTCCCAGTGTCTCCCCGGGCCCAGCCGTTGGGACCCCCTTTCTCCCGGGGTCCGGGGTCCGAGGTTTGGGGTGGTCCCAGTCGGCCCCGTTCAGCTCCACCTTCTCACCTCACCCATCCTGGGACCTGACCCTTTTTGGAAGTTTAAAGCGAACTGACTGTAGGGTAAGTGTGATTTGGGAAAAGGAACACGTCCTTACAAGTGTCTCTCTACTTTAACGTCCTAGCGCCTGGCTCCTAGTAGGGCCTCACTATATGGTACTTCTTAGAGCACTTGATCTGGTCCCTTGCACAGAGTGGATGCAATCCGAGGAGCTAGTATGGCCCAAGAGCAGCCCCTTAATGTCTAGGTGGACAGGTAACTTCAGCGCTCTTCTCTCTTTTCTCATCCGGCAATGCAGATGGTCATTTCTTTTCTTTTTTAAAGATTTTATTTGACAGACGGAGACCACAAGTAGGCAGAGAGGCAGACAGAGAGAGAGGGGGAAGCAGGCTCCCTGCAGGGAGCCTGATGCGGGGCTCGATCCAGGACCCCGGGATCATGACCCCAGCCGAAGGCAGAGGCTTTAACCCACTGAGCCACCCAGGTGCCCCAATGCAGATGGTCATTTCTGACGAAGTTGTGGGCATGATGGAGCCTGTGTGTCAAACTGCTTTGTAAACCGTGAATGTAAAGCACTTGAGAAAGGAGAGTCTAGGGATATTTGCATGCTACGAGTGGTTTCATCCTCGTCCCACAGCACTAGCTAAGATAGACCTTCTTTTTTGTTTGACCACCAAACAGCTCCAATATCCAACCGGAAAACAGGCTGGTCGTACATCAGGGGAGGTCTCTGTGAATGGAAAGAAACACCAACGGGTTTTGAGCCTAAACTTCTCCCTTGCTTTATGCACTCCCCCAGGCCCATGGCTCCAAGTTACAACCCGTAGGCAGCTGTTTCACCTTTAATTTTTAGCCCCTGAAAATCTCTAGAGGTTTTTTTGTTTGTTTGTTTTTGTTTTTTTCATTTAACAACATTTATTTAGGGTCTATTACATGCTTGGCACTGAGGTTACAATTGGCAATGAGGTTACAAAAAAAAGTTGGTCCTTTTAAAAAAAATTTATTTACATTCAATTAATTAACATACAGTGAGTATATTATTAGTTTCACAGGTAGATTTTAGTGATTCATCAATCTTATATAATACCCTGTGCTTATGACATCAGGTGCCCTCCTTAATGCCTATCACCCAGTTACCCCATCCCCCACCTCCTTTCTCCTCCAGCAACCCTTAGTTTGTTTCCTGTGGTTAAGAGTCTCTTGTGGTTTGTTTCCCTCTGATTTCATCTTGTTTTATTTTTTCCAACATTCTTCTATGCTCCTCTGTTTTGTTTCTTAAATTTCACCTACGTGTGAAATCATATGATAATTGTCTTTCTCCGATTGACTTATTTTGGGTAGCATAATAGCTTATATTTCCATCCACATCATTGCAAATGGCAACATTTCATTTTTTTGATAGCTAAATAGTATTCCATTGTGATATATACCACATCTTTCTTATTCATTCATCTGTGGGTGGACATCTGGGCTCTTTCCATAGTCTGGCTACTGTGGGCATTGCTTCTATAAATATTGGGGTGCAAGTGCCCCTACAGATCATTGCATTTGTATCTTTTGGGTAAATACCCAGTAGTGCAATTGCTGGGTCATAGGGTAGCTCTATTTTCAACTTTTTGAGGAACCTCCATGCTGTTTTCCAGAGTGGCTGCACCAGCTTGCATTCCCCCCAACATTGTAGGAGGGTTCCCCTTTCTCTGCATCCTCATCAACACCTGTCATTTCCTGACTTGTTAATTTTAGCCATTCTGACACATGTGATGGAGTATCTCATTGTGATTTTGATTTGTTTTTCCCTGATGCTGAGCATTTTTTTCATGTATCTGTTGGCAATTTGTATGTCTTCTTTCAAGAAATGTCTGTTCATGTCTTTTGCCAATTTCCTGACTGGATTATTCTTTGGGTGTTGAGTTTGATAAGTTCTTTATATATTTTGGATACTGACCCTTTAACAAATAATTCTAAAACTTGTATGGAACCAGAAAAGACTGAATAACCAAAGGAAAGTTGGAAAAGAAAACTAAAGCTGGTGGCATCACAATTCTGGACTTCAAGCTCTATTACAAGGCTGTAATCATCAAGACAGTATGGTACTGGCCCAAAAACAGACATTAGACCAATGGAACAGAATAGAGAGCCCAGAAATGGACCCTGAACTTAATGGTCAACTAATCTTCGACAAAGCAGGAAAGAATGTCCAGTGGAAAAAAGACAGTCTTTTAAACAAATAGTATTGGGAAAATTGACAGCCACATGCAGAAGAATGAAACTAGACCACTTTCTTACACCATACACAAAAAATTTTGAGTCTTCAAAATGGATGAAAGATTTCTAGTGTTTGTTTGTTTCTTTTAAAAAGGATTTTATTTATTTACTTGACAGCACAGGTAGAGGGAGCAGCAGGCCAAGGGAGAGGGAGAAGCAGGCTCCTCTCTGAGTGGGGAACCCGTTGCGGGGCTTCATCCCACAACCCTCAGTGAACCCTGTGATTCACTGAGATAGAAACACTAGAGATCGGGAACCACCCAGGCATCCCGATCTCTAGTGTTTCTATCTCAGTGAATCACACTATCCTCCATCTAGTTTGCAAGCCAGAAATCTTGGACTCCTCCTTCACACCTGCCCTTCCCTCCCTTCCATCTCTAAATCATCACCAAAGCCTATTCATTGTTTCTTCAAAACAATCTTAAATCCATCCACTTATTTCTGTCCCTACAACTGTCACCCTAGACCAAGCTACAATGATCTCTTGCCAGGTCTCCTGTAGTAGCCTCCTAACAGGCCCAAAGATATTCCTCCTATCCCGTTAATATGCGCTGCAGCCAGAGTCATCTTTTAAAAATTAAAATTTGATTATGCTGTCTCTCTTCTCCCCCATTGCCCCCTGCTTAAAATCCATCATGACTTCTCATTGCTCTTAGGATAAAGATACAGCTCCTTAATGTGGCCTACAAATTGTGTGACTGGATACTTCAATGTTCAGACCAAGATACTTTTGAGAGTGAAGGACAGTGTTGCTATTTACATGGGATCTGTGACTCACCGTTCTGGGGCAGATTGTTAGTTACCCTCCCTATAAGGCCCTGTGGTACCTTCCTCTTCTCCAGCCCCTGGTTCTCTGGGTTTGAATTACATTGGCTCTTCTTCAGTCTTTTGTCATCATTTTCCCTCCTACCAAGGGCATTTGCATGTATTCTTCTCCCTGCCAGGAAAGCTCTTCCCTCTTCTCTCTAGTTAATTCCTGCTCATCCTACACATCTTAGATCAAAAACAGGAAAACTGCCTCTGACCACTCTGGCCAGACCCCCTTAGTGTATAGTCTCTTCTGACACCAGTTCTCTTCCCTTGTGCTTGTCACAATTGCAATTTTATTTGTCTGTGTGACTGGTACATGGTATGTAGTTAATAAATACTTGATTGTTTGAATTATAGACATTTCCCATGTCATTAGTTTCTGGAAGTAGCATGTAGTGGTTAGGGGCCCAGACTGCAGAACTAGGCAGATGGATGCTTAGATTTGAATTTCCGCTCCCCCACATTCCCTTATCTGAAACCCATGGGACTAGTTGTCTTTTAAAGTTCAGAGTGTTTCTGATTATAGAAAGATAACATGGCATATATACTGTATCCCTTCTGAGCAGAGTCTGGGGCAGCACCACAAAATCAAACACATTGATTTTTCTTTAGTGAGATGATGTCACTCTAAGTAGGAAGGCTCTACGGAGTTTTGCATCGCTTCACGTCAAGTTTTGCCAACAAACGAGTTTGCGACAAATTGATGTGAACACTTTTTGGATTTTAAGGTTTAGGATACGGGAATGTGAGTCTGTCCCAGCGTAAGCTTGGGGCAATCACTTACCATCCCTGTGCCTCAGATTCCTCAACTGTGACATGGAGAGGGCCACAGCACCTACTACCTCATAAATTCCATTTGTGTTGTTATGAAGAGTAACTGTGTTAATAGAGGTTGACCCTTGAACAACGTGGGGTTTAGGGGTACTGATCCCCCACACAGTAGAAAATCCATGTACAGCTTTTGATCCCCTAAACTTAACTACTAATAGCCTACAGTTGACTGGGAGTCTAACCGGTAACATAAGTAATTGATTCATTGATGTATGACATAATGTATCCTTACAAGAAAGCAATCTGGGGAAAAGTAGATGTTATCAATAGAATCATAAGGAGGGAAAATACATTTATAGTACTCTACTGTATTTATTGGAAAAAATCCACATGTAAGTGGACCCGTGCAGTTCACATCTGTGTTGTCCAAAGGTCAACTGTACTTGTTAACTGCTTAGAACAGTAAATGGTCACTAGTCAATGCTATATAGCAGGGTCAACTCTTTTTTTTTTTAATTTTTAAAAAAGATTTTATTTATTTATTTGACAGAGAGATAGAGAGCACGAGTAGGCATAGCGGCAGGCAGAGGGAGAGGGAGAAGCAGGCTCTCCTGTGAGCAGGGAGCCTGATGTGGGGCTCGATCCTGGATACTGGGATCATGACCTGAGCCGAAGGCAGACACTTAACTGACTGAGCCACCCAGGCACCCCACAGAGTCAACTCTTATTTATATCATTTTTATTGGTCTCATCATAAGCCATGTTGCGCATGAACCATAATTTATTTATTTACTTATGACAATTATTGTTGGATATTTATATTTCAAGTACAAAAGTGAAAAGAAAAAGTCTTTATATTTAAACCTTTTGATGAGATTTTTGATGACTGAAGATCAGTTCCTAAAAGTACAATTAGGGTCCAAGTGCAAGATCACTGTGGCTGCTCTTAAAACATATGTCCACCTTCAGAAAGTTTGTCACTCTGCCATCAGATTTGTGACACCTGCGTTAACATTATTATTTTTAAAAATCTTGGCTAATTACACAGAAAAAACCAGCTCCTTCTTGTTTTAACTCACATCTTTCATTATTGATGTTTTTAAGCATTAAAAAAATGTTGTTGCCTGTCAGATATTTCTTTTCTGTGAATGACCTGCACAAACTCTATGATGGCTTTTGTCTGGGCGTCTCAGGTTTTTAAAATCGGTTGTTTGTTTCACTTCTGTTTCTCCAACACACCCCCCCCTACCTGCCCCCCAGCCCAGGCAGGAATCAGTATGCTGGGCTTTGGCTGGAATTTGTTGGATAAGTATCCCTGGAGCCTGGGGCAAGTTGTTACTTGCCTACAAGGTACAGAGCAATGTGGAAAGCCATGTCTCAGAGGCTAGGTCCCCAGGGAAATTCTGAAATGAGAACCAGGCCGACTGTGTGTTTATCTGACTCTTCTTCATTCTAACAGGACTTGGAAGAAAAAGGGCAGGAGGTAAGAGGCAACTGGCTAAGGCAGAAGAAGGAGGCAGAGTGATTCTGAAAGCCTGCAGGGAGAAGCTGTGACCTCCTTTTTGTAGGGACCATGCAATTTCTTGTGAGGCTGAGGAGGGGAAGGCTGGGGGTACTGTCTTGGCCAGACACTGATTTGTTTGGACTCTTGATAGAGTAAGGATATTAACCCTTGCTTGTCCTTTGGGGGCATGCCCCTCTGTAATCTTCATTTCATTTAACCGATGGCGGTTTTTTATTTCTGGAAACTAAAACAATTTTATGTTGTCTACCTATTCATCTTTTCCTTTTCGTTTCATTGCTTGTATGCTTAGAAAGCCCTTTCCATGCGGAGACCAAGGAACTATCTGTATTGTCTTAAAAAATGCTAGTTTGTGATATTAGCATATCAAGGAAGAGTTGATAGAAGTAAGTGAGTTGAGTAGTGTGATTTCCAACCCAAACCTGAAAGATGCTGATACAAAGGGAGATACTCATGCCATCTTAATGTGTCCTTGAGAAAGAGACTACACTGCTCCAGGCGAGCCAAGGAAGACTTCTTCTGACAGGGTCCGTCACACATGGTGAACCTGTAGAATCATATCCTTAGATATTTTTAGAAGTGTCCTGAAAAGAGAAAATGTGAGCTTCTGAAGTTTCTTTCCACTTCTTTTGTTCTGTATATGATCCTATATAGTATTTCAGGTACTCACAGTTGTAGATACCATCAATGAAATAATTTCTCTGTTTTTAAAAGAGGCTGTAGAAAAAATAAAATGTAATGTAAAATTAATTGCTGACCTTGATGTTGGTAAATTAGTATGTTTTAAGATGTATTTCAGAAAGAATTTTCCTTTCTGCTGAGCTTCGATATGGATTATTGAGGCAATTGTGTTTTGCTCAGATCTGTCTTAGGGTTCCAGAATGTGAAGAATAGACAACTTATTGTTAAACCCCACTGATATACCTTTCCTTAGTTTATTAACCAAAATAAATAATAAAATAAGAGAAACTCATCTTTTCACAAACTCCTGCAGTTTTTCCCACCTGAAGTTCTTTTATTCCAGGAAAGTTTATAGTTGAGGGGCAGTGACTTTTATAATTAATCAGAATACCTTTTCTACTTACAGTAGACTAATTATCTTTGTTAATAGCCTTTGATGTGTCAGTTTGAGTATCAGTGGGAATGTGGTATTACATGACTAAGATAAAGCAAAAAGAAACAGCTTCCTGTTGATGAAGGTAAGTTAATTTAGAAATACTGTTACCATTTGCCTTAGTTTTTGATCTAAACTATTTGCTAAACATTACTATTATAAATATCCATTCAAATATGCATTGGGTGCGTGTGACGTTCCAGGCACAGTTCTAGAATATTAAACTATATTTTCACTTTTACATAGTGTGTGTACAAAGCTTGCTTGTGATTCAATATTCCTAACATGAGCTGTGCTTATTTGGAAAAATGGGTCATTTGGACTCACACATATTCATTTAAGGAATCTAGGAAAAGCCTTAGAGAAAATGTTCATCCAGTCTCTGAGGTGGAAATGCTGGTAATTGAAAGCGCTTCTCTGTTACTTTGTCGTTAGCACTGTGGAATGTTCATCTGTAGTAACAGCTTGCGGGGAGAGAATCCGTTTACCATTTACCAAAGGCAGTGCATCCAAGGCTCAGGGTCTTAGACCTGAATTCTTTCAAGCCTGTTTGCTGTTGGCAGATCTAACATAGTGGCTCTTCTATCTGCTTTAGGGAGCTCAGCTTGCAACCAACTGAGATACTGGAAGAGAGCAAATATTTATTGTTGGATGTTTTTCATGGAAATCAAATTAATTTTTCCTCCCAACCTTCTTTATGTTGGTGTTCAGTTTATGGCAATAAAATTCAATGTTTTTCATATTTGTTACTATGAAACTAAACACCAATGTGCAGCAGTGATTTTCAGGTTAACTTAATTGCTTTTCTGTCATATCTCTTTGACGGTACATATGTTATAATGTGTACACTTAGCTCATTTTTATAGTTGTGACTTTTTTTATTGAAATATAGTTAACATGTTATAAAATTCAACCGTTTTAAGTGTGTACAATCAAATGTTTAGCATATCACTAGGGTTTGCAGTCATCACCACTGTCTAATTCCAGAATGTTTTATCACCTTAAAAGAGAAGTCCCACATCTATTAGTGGTCACCCCCCGTTCTCCTCTCCCTTAGCATCTGGGAAACCCTAACCTATTTTCTCTCTCTATGGTTTGCCTGTTGCATATGTGAAATCATACAATATGAGGCCTTTTGCATTCGGCTTCTTTCACTTAATATAGTGGTTTTCAGAATCATTTCTGTTGTAGTACGAGTCAGGACCTCATCCCCCCCCCCTTTTTTTAATGAGAGAGAGCGCACGAGTGAATGGAGGGAGGGGCAGAGGGAGAGAGAGAATCCCAAGCAGCCTTCATGCTCCATGTAGATAGGGCATGACATGGACCGGATCCCATGACCCTGAGATCATGACCTGAGCCAATATTACAAGTAGAACACTTAAACTCCTGAGCCACCCAGGCACCCCTTCATTCCCTTTTTTTTTTTTTTTTAATTTATTTGTCAGAGAAAGAGGGAGAGAGAGCAAGCAAGCACAGGCAGACAGAGTGGCAGGCAGAGGCAGACGGAGAAGCAGGCTCCCTGCTGAGCAAGGAGCCCGATGTGGGACTCGATCCCAGGACGCTGGGATCATGACCTGAGCTGAAGGCAGCTGCTTAACCA
The DNA here is from genome assembly GCA_004024625.1 of Mellivora capensis. Classification (NCBI taxonomy): domain Eukaryota; kingdom Metazoa; phylum Chordata; class Mammalia; order Carnivora; family Mustelidae; genus Mellivora; species Mellivora capensis. The sequence continues at coordinate 31,172 of PISX010018546.1, forward strand.
ACTGAGCCACCCAGGCGTCCCCTTCATTCCCTTTTTATGACTGAGTACAATTCCATCGTAAAGATATACCACAGTTTATTTATGCATTCATCAGTAGATGGCCATTTAGGTTGTTTCCTTTTTTGGCTATCATGAGTAAAGCTGCTATGAATGTTTACATGTGAGTTTTTGTATGAACATAGTTTTCATTTCTCCTTAGTATATACCTGAAAGTGAAATTGCTCATCATAGAGTAACTCTATGTTTAACTTCTTGAAGAGGACCAAGGTGTTTTCTGAAGTGGTTGCACCATTTTGCATTCCCACCCACAATGTATAACGGTTCTCAGGTCTCCATATCATCACCAGTGCTTGTCTGTCTGTCTTTTTGATTATGGTCATCCAGGAGGTGTGGAGAAGTACCTCATTATAGTTTTGATTTGCATTTTCCTTATGACTAATGACATTGAACATCTCCATGTGTTTGTTGCCATTTATGTATCGTTTGTGGAGAAATATTTATTTAAATCATTTGCTTATTTTTTATTTAGATTGTTGAGTTCTAAGAGTTTTTATATGTTCTGGATACTAGACCCTTATCAGACAGATGTTTTACAAATATCACATTATGTAGATTGTCTTTTTACTTTCTCAGTAGTGGCCTTTGAGGCACAAAGTTTTTAATTTTATGAAGTCCAGTATATCTATTTTTTCTTTGGTTGCTTGACTTTCGATGTCATATCTAAAAAGCTATTGCCTAGCCCAAGGTCACAAAGATTTACCTGTATGTTTTCTTTTAAGAGTTTTGTAGTTTTAGCTCTTACATTTAGGTTTTTCATCCATTTTGAGTTAATTTTTGTATATGTGTGAGGTAGGTGTCCAGATCCATTCTTTTGTGTGCGAATGTCCAGTTGTCCCAACACTGGTTGTTGTGCACCTGACAAGTCAACTTGTGAGTCATGTTTTGGGAAACCATTTGGTTGATTCCTTATCTCAATTAGATGCCACCATTCTACACATTGGACATTTGAGGAAAAGGAACATCTGTATTCCTAGCTAGGAACAAGAACTTTAGTTCCACATTTACTCCCTGGATGTGGGAGAGAGTATTCTTTAAGGCAGCCGACACCCAGGGAAATAATCAGAGACAGGAACTATATAGGATAGTAGGGCCCAGCTTACAAAGAGCCTGTTAAGCAGGGCTGAGATTTGAAGTCCTGTTTTGATGGAGAAAACTGAAGAACAATTGGTAGTTAAGAATTAACATCTATCCTGGCTTTGTTCTTATTCTAAGCCTACCTTTTAAAAAATCTTTTCTTTGTCTTTTGTCTTTGGCATTTTCCCCAAGCATCTGCTATTTTAGGCTTTTGCCTTGGTGATTCTCTTCATATAGCATCGGACCACTTTGATATCGTCCTGGGTTACGAGCCTATCGACTTTGGGGTTATAGCTCATGGGGAGCTCCCTCTGTGTCAGTTTGCTTTCTCTGGAAGAGTCTATCTCCTGTTTGCCCCAGGACTCAGTAATGGGAGAGACCCAGCCCATTGGCTGAGACCTAGTAGACAGAGGGGTGTCTGAGGAGGGCCAGCTACATGGGGAAGGTCCCTGAACTGGAGGTCCTGTCAGATGGCACTTCTGATGTTGCCAGAGCTGCAGCTTCCCTCCTGCTTGTCTCCCGTAGTCACTCAATGGCTGACTCTGCTCTAGGGCTGTGGCTCTCAGGCCTCTCTTGCTTTTGCTTTATCCCAAGTAACTGAGGGATTGAGGAGTGGCCCCAAAGTTCAGAAATCTCAGCCTTGTTAGTGGCAGCCATCCTCCTCATGTCTAGTCATTTATCCCCTCAAGACACAGTCTCAGCTGACTTTTCTGATATGAGAGAACATGTCTGAATTTCCAGAGGTCACTTATGTAGGGCTTTGTTCAGAGAGCCTCCCTACAGTGCAAATTGTTGAAGAAACTGGCCTTGTGAAGATTGGGTAGGGGTGGGCAGGGAGCAGGGAGGGGATGATGGCTATCGTCAAATATCTGAAGGGCTGTGTAAGTATAGTGGACAAGGTGCCAGATTTTTGTCTAGAATTCTGGCTTTTTTTAAAATCTAAATTCTTTTAAGCCTAAAATAATTCTGCGATTTAATAAATGTAGCAGGCAGTGCCTCTGTCGATTAGATCTGGATTCTTGAGGCAGATTGAGTGGCAGCATTTTAGCATTTCGAGCTCCGCCACTAGTGAATTGAAGTTGTAATAGCTGTATTTATTATACCCAGAATTGAATGAGTTATTAATAAGCCATTCCTTAGCCCCGTATTATCTCTGTTTTACAGACTAATTTTTTTCAGTAGGATTTCCTTAATTGTATCAAATGTTTCATTCCTAGAATGCTTAACACGTCTGATTGGTATAATCTCCAGGGAAACTAGACGGTCTTAATTACATCTAGTGTTTTGATTTCATTTGATTCTTTAGATGAGATTAAAAGTAATTTATTTTAAAGGCTATGACTACTCTCTGTATACCTATGCTTATTGCGAATTTAGAAGGGATTGGCCATATTACATTAACATTACCAGTGTATCAGATAATTTAGATTGTGGACTCGTATAGTTAAGTTCTTCCAGAACAAAAAGCTTGATAACAGTATTTTTTTCACTACCCTCCTCCCACTTTTCTCATCACTATCTTTGGAGGGCGTTGATTTATATTTTCTGTTCTAGCCATTTCCATAGTATATGTCAAGACTTGCTCTGGAGAAATTAGAGGGTTCTTGGGGTTGATTCTTCCCAAAATGTGTTTCCTAGTGAGTAAATGATAATAATAATTTGTTGAGTATGGTTTTTAGTTCTAGATGCCATTTTTCACCCAGAGGAAGGTGAAGGGTCTGGGATGGTGAAGTGTGTTTACATGATATGAAGGATGGCTGAGGATACTGGAGATATAGAAAAGATGGTTTGCTTCTAGGAAACATGGTCAAGGGGACACATACTCTTTTTCTTCATATACAGAAGACTGAGATATTTTAAAGAGAGACAAGGCATTTCTGTAGGAAGGACAGACCAGCCATGACTTGTAGGAATATGTAGAGGGAAACCATTTTGGCTCAATATGAAGAGAAATGTTCCATCATGGGTGTCCAGTGAAATGAGCTTTTGGGGAAAGTAAAAAATGGGTTCCCTATCGTTGGGAAACTTTTAACAGTTTCTATGTCAGTACACATCAGCTCTTCCATGAAAAAAAAAAAAAAATCCCAAGTACCAGATGTCTTTTGGTGTTCTTTCCAATTCCTTGTTTCTGTGGTTGCCTCCCCACTCCTGAAACTATAATGTGGCTACTTCTCCATTCTAGGTTTTGCTTTAGTAAGTTACACGTGACTGGGTTAATATTCCTGAGCAACCATAGCCCAGAAGGCTATGATGTGGTGGATGAAAACTGCCTGACATGAAATCTTTTTGTAGGTAATTCACAAAGTGGATATATACTATGTGCACATATATACTTACACATATATATCTGTTTTGTATAATGGAGGATTTTTTACTTTCATGGTTTTGTCCTCTGTTCTTATTATAAAATATCATGTGTTTTAAAGACCTCTAAATCTCATAAGAAGACTTTTTTTATTTTGATATTTATTTATCAAATTGATTTTAAAGAAAAGAGCTCTGTTAAATTTTCAAAATAGAGCCAGTGAAGAGCCTTTGTGGGATTAAAAACTGGTGGTTTTATTGTGAGATTATTTGAGAAAGATCTATAAATAAAATAGTATAGACATTTAATTAGTGTCCTAGAAAGTTAAGAATAGGAAGTGAGAATACTATAGTCATTTTGGAAAATTGTGTTTTTAGACTCACTTATTAATTGGATTGTTGAGTGCAGTATTAGTGGTTTCAAAGGGCATCACAATTCATTACAATTCTGACCTGGGGTAATAGATAAAGAGGTAAAATGAAATCGATTTTCCTTAAGAACTACTGGTTTTATGAAATGATTAAATCTGATTTTAAAAGAAAGCATTAAGTGCAAACCACTAAGAGTTCAAAAAACACTTACGGGTCCCACGAAAGAAGATTTAGTACATTTAGCTTTCAAACAGTTTGCTCGTTGTAGATGAAATGCCCTTAAAGTGAAGCAAGTTATCATGCCAATAAATTAATAAACTAAGAGAAGATACAGATCTTCTCTTTGGAATGGGCTGATTCTCCAGGGACAGATGGTTCTCTTTCAGACTCAACTTTCTTCTGAAGTGGTAAGACATTAGAGAAGTCTGTTTTCTGCGTGAACTTAAGCTCAATGTGGGGCTATTAAAGCTTTTGATTTGATATTGTGAAAAAGGAAGTCACCATAATAGGAGAATTTCCCCACTGAGAAAGATTTACATTTTATAGGACTTTTAGAATTCTTTAATACTTTTCATTTAAAGAGCCCGGAGCATATGATTATGTACAGATACCTCTCTCTTCCATGAACTCCTATGCATCCCAGGCCATTGGTTTTAGAGAATATGGGGACATACCCTTCAGTTCACTGGTGAACAAGGTAAAGCCTCAGCAGTCTTAGAGAATGAACAGATCTTCTGACTCTGCTAATCTAAATCTTCTAGAGGGTAGCCTCTTCTCCTAACTTCAGCCTGAATGCTGTGCAATGTAAATAGTGGTATTTAATGTCAAAATCATGATTTTTCAAATATTTGGGTATCTGTTATAAATAGTGAGCAAATGAATTTATCCCTTTATGTTTGAACATTTTAGAGTCACATTGCTAAGTGAAAATATAATGAATTTCTGTTGAAAATATCCAACTTTTTCTTCTTCTCCTTAATAGCAAAATACCCTCATGTGTCTTTCTCAAAATATTATTGATAATATTGGCCACAGACAACCGTTTTTGAAGTATTCGAATCACTGTGACCTTTAGACATGAAGCTGGGGCGTAGAACAGCTTTATTCTTTTCTCCTTCCCTTTTTGGCCTGCCCCCCTTTTTATTGCTGCTTCTACACAGGATGTATAAAGAATGGCTTGGGTCCTGATCTCAGGGTCCTGGGATCGAGCCCCGCATCAGGCTCCCTGCTTGGGCGGGAGTCTGCATTTCCTTCTTCCTCTGCCCCTCCACCTGCTTGTCCTCTCTCTGTCTCAAATAAAATCTTAAAAAAAAAAAAAAAGAAAAGAACTCTCTATTGAGGTCCTTACTTCATAAACTTATTTGTAGTGTGCCAGTGGGATGATACTGAGTCGCCATTGTTGCTGTTATTAATCCCTATTAATAACTTTAAAAAAGTGCACCAAATTGTCTGAATGCTAATGCTCAGCAATTTCGCCTCCTTCAGCCCTCTTTTCCTTACATCTGTGGGGCTTCTCCTCCACTTCCACCGCTACCTTTCGGCTTACTTGTGAGAGTAGATTGCTCTTTACCTTTCTTTCCCTTCCTCCCTTTCTCTCTCTTTCGCAAACACCAGATACCTACTAAGTGCACTGTGAGAGCCTGCAGGCTACAATGATGAATTAATGATAGGACCACTGTCTTCAAGAGCGGTCTGGTGGCGGAGACATGGGTAAGTAACATGATGGAGTGTGACCAAAATAGTACACAATGAGAACCAAGGATACAGTGCTGCAAGGTATGGAGGACAGAGAGGCTTAAGCTTCGTGTATGGGGCGGGGAGAATAAGAGAAATGAACATTGACTGGTAAGGTAGGAGTATGATTGAATGTTCATTAATTTTTTGTTTAATCAGTGTTGTTTAATCTGCATTAATTTTAGGCATGATTTGAGACAGTTTTCAGCTCAGTGTGGTGGAACTTATAGTTGGCCAGAAGGTTGAAGCATGTATTTTATTTTATGTCCTTAAAACATCTCCTATAATAGATTTTTCTTTTTACTTTTTCTTTTTTTTTGTTTCCAGAGGCTTAGAGGGATAAATATTATTGCTCATGATTTACTTCTGTATTACTGGAAACTTTTTCTAACTTTTATTCAGAGAAGCCCATTTTGTGATTTCTTAAGAATCCTGACCAGGTTACTGGACAGTCATCATGATTAGATTCTGTGCCATATTGAGTATCTTATTAAGACTCTTAATTTCTATATTTATTATTAATTACTTGGTTACTTTGGTTTTAAAAAATAATTACACTTAATGTTCATAAAATATTCTGAAATCTTATGAAGACCTGTTGGTGACATTAATTTATTTAACAGATATTTGATAAAGCCTGTGGCAGACATTGGGGTGAGCTCTGGGATAAGAGAAGAGATGGGGTCTGTGCCTTCGTAGCATTTACAGCCTGATGGGGGAATACAGGCAGGTAAGGGGGCAGCTGGAAAAGTGCTATGAAGTACACGGGGCTGATTGATACAAAAGGCACCTAATCCAGACTTAGGGGCCTGGAGATGTGTTTTTGAATGGAGTGGCATCTACATTAAGACTCAAGGATGGGTAGAAACCGTCCAGGTGAAAGGTAGAGTGATAGGGCACAGTGTTTCGAGCAGAGGAGATGACATGTGTCTGGGTGGACCTGAGAGCTAGAGGGGCTGCAAGAATGCTGACAGGAGTCTAGAGCACAAGGTGGGGGGAGAGGGAGTGGAGAAGAATGAGGCTAGAGACCATATCAGACCTACCATGCTGGGTTTGGTGAGCTACATTAAGGAACTGACTTTAAATCAAGGTAGGGGAGAGTGATAGATGGGGTTTGAGTAGGGAGATAGCCTAACTTGATATGCATTTTAGATAAACCATTTTGGTTGCAGTTTGGTGAATATACAGGAGAGAGCTCAAGATGAAGAGATCAGTGAATTGGAGGCTCAGATAGTAATTCAAGTAGGAGATATTGGAGTGGCAGAGGCGAAATGGCACAGGCATCACATGACCAAGACTTTAAGGGAGATGGAGGCTCGGCTTAATTGGACATCGGACTGTGCTTTGATCTTCTGTCTTGATGAAAAACTTCTGGATTTCTTAAATGTATCTTTTCAAGTTTTTATTTAAATTCCAGTTCGTTAACATACTGTGTTATATTAGTTTCAGGTGTACAATAGAGTGACTCAGCACTTCCACGGGACACCCGCTGATCACCACAAGTGCCCACGTCCATCCCCATCACCTGTTTCTCCCGCGCCCCCCTCCCCACTCCATTCTAATAACCATCGGCTTGTTCTGTGTATTTAAGAGTCAGTTTCTTGGCTTGCCTCTCTTATTTTTTTTCCCTTTGTTTGTTTGGAAAAACTTCTGGATTTTAAACTGTTTTAGAACAAATATTTTATGACATTTAAAAAATGATGTTACTGTTAAAAATAGTAGCGCATATTATAAAGTGTACCAGACATTATTTTAAGCACTTTACATTCTTAATTGATTTCTCCTTTACAGCAATCCTATAAGATAGCTATTAGTTTTATCTCATTTAGACAGATGATAAAACTGAGATGTAGGTTAAGTAATATGCCCAACATCAGAGAGCTAGTGGCTAAGCTTGGATTTGAACGCTGCCAGTTTGGGGCCAGGGTCAGTTCTCTTAATCACTATTGCCCATTTCTGAAATTTTGGGGGACAAGACATGAAACTCTCTTCTCCAACTCTCTGCTATTCTGTATCTATTCTGAAGAGAAGCAGATTAATTCCAAAGAAAGTTGGAGGTAGAAACAAGATTTTTGGATTTAGAGAGAGGGAGGAGAGTAGAATGACTCTTAGAATTTGTGGTTTGGCTTCTTGGGTGACCTTGGGACCACTCACAGAAACAGGGAGATGCAGAAGTGGAAGAGCAAGTCCAGGCATGGGTGGAGGGTGGAGGAGGAGCAAGGCAAGGTGATTATTGCTGTTATCATAATCAGGTCGGGTTTGAGGTGCTTGTGGGTCATCCTTGTAGATATGCTCAGGGGACAATTGTACGTGTCTGGTTGTTTGCTCTTACAGTAGCTGGGGTTCAGAGAGAGAGAGAGAGAGAGAGAGACCTATGGCTACCAGATCCGGAACTGCTTCTGTGAACCAGGTCTTGGGTTCAATAGGGAGGAGATTTCTGGGTGAGGGAAGCACAGTCTACTTGATGATCTCCTGGTAACAGTGGACACTTCCTGGTAAGAATGTGGGTGAAATGAGAAGATCTGAATTCTAGGCTCCTCTTTGGCTTTCATTTCATTTATTTATTTGATTATTTTAAAATCATTTAAATTCATATTAACAGGTTGCCCTTCAATAGAAAATGTTCATCTATAGAAGAATAAACATGTCTGGGGCGCCTAAGTGGCTCAGTGGGTTAAGCCTCTGCTTCGGCTCACATCATGATCTCAGGGTCCTGGGATCTAGCGCTGCATCAGGCTCTCTGCTCAGCAGGGAGCCTGTTTCCCCCTCTCTCTCTGCCTGCCTCTCTGCCTACTATAATCTCTCTCTCTGTCAAATAAATAAATAAAATCTTTAAAAAAAAGAATAAACACGTCTGCTCTGCTGGTCCTCATAGTTGTTGAAAATTAGAATGTCCTTGAATGGACCTTCTGTTCCTGAGATTCTAATTTCAGGAATTGAGCTCAAGTGTTTGAACATACTTTATAAATGTTAAAGTAAGAGTACAAACATGAATTAGTGGCACTTGGTATTTTGTAGAGATTATGTACATAAGGCTATAGATAGTGGCAAATGTGCAATGGCTCCTGATTGTCTTCCTCATGAAATTCAAACTCGAGCTGATTCTTTGGGGTTTGGGCCTATCTCTGGTGACTATAAAGTGAACCGAAATGATTGTCATATTTTTTTGAAAGAGAAGCTATCAAAATTTGCCCACTGAATATAAGAAAGAGAAAAAGAGATTGGTAATGACTATAACTTTGGTCCACAGTACTATTTGAAGGAGAGCATTACTTAATAATAATTTCCAGGAGCTGTGCTAAATGATTTATATACTTGATTTAATTCTCACGGTTAACTATCAGTACTCCCATTTTATAGATGAGCAAACTGGGGCTTAGAGAACTTGCCTAAGGTCACACACTGGTAAATGGCAGAGCTTGGACACAAGCCAAGGTCTTCCTATCCACAGAGCCTCTGCATGTAACTATCACAGTATATGTTCTTTTGGTTTAAAGTTCAATTATTTTTGGACTAGATTATACTTATACATGGTATAATTTAAAAATAGAAGAGTATACAGTGAAAAAATTTTCTTTTTGACCCTGTTCTCCTGATATTCATTTCCCTAAAATGAGAGTCCTTTCAGAGATGTTCTGTATGTATGTGTAACTGTAAATTAAATATATAAAAATA